>PVJH01021260.1:0-38836 GCA_004026705.1 Nesogale talazaci
AAGCAGGGATTATATGCAAATCCCTGCAATTGATTCCCCCTTTCTACTCCACCCTCCTGGTATCGCCACTCCCACCACTGGTCCTGAAGGGATCATCTATCTTAAATTCCCCATGTTTCTGGATCTAGTGTACATCCCTTGGTCTAGCTGGATTTGTAAGGTAGAATTGGGATCTTGATAGCAGATGGGAAGAAGCATTTGAGAACTACAGGAAAGTTGCATATTTCATTGTTACTAGACTGTACCTGATTGGCTCATCTCCTCCCTGCAACCCTTCTGTAAGGAAATGTCGCTTCACCTATTGATGGGCTTTGAATCCCCAAACTGTACTCCCCCTAATTTAGAATGATATAATTTTTAGTTCTTTGATGCCTGACACCTGATCCCTTTGGCGCTTCGCGGTCACACAGGCTGGTGTGCTTCTTCAATGTAGGCTTTGTTGCTTCTGAGCTAGATGACCGCTTGTTTACTTTAAGACCCCAGACGCTATATCTTTTGATAGCCAGGCACTGCCAGCTTTCTTCACATTTGCTTAGTGCATGTCTTTCTTATAAACAAAGAAGCAATAAGATCCTATAGATCACACAGACCAGGCAAACCTCAGTCTCCCCAGCCCTGAGACGAGAAGAATTAGGTGGTACCTGGCTGTCATTACCAACTCTGAAAGGGACCACATTAGATGATCTTGCAGAGAATGAAAGAAAAATATGGAATAAAATTCAAAACCATAGATGATAGGAGGTTTAGTGCTCCTAACAGGTTAGTAGGATCCCAGGGGCTTTGGCCTCTAAACATCCTTCATATCTAGGACTTAATTCATCCCCATGGCTCACAGTTTTAGTCAAACAGGAGACTGGTCTGTAAAGGGAACAATGACACTTGTGAGCAGTGCACATCTTAGAATGACTAACCCTTTGTTGTCAGAGGAACAGTATTCTTTAAGGACATGTTCAAAAGGGTCAGGAAAGAAGGAGGAATGGAAATAGAAAAAACAGGGAGGAAGTGGGAAAAGCGATGGTTTCTTGAGTGGCTTGCAATGAAGGAGATGGAACGAAATGTGTATGAATTGCTGCATATAAAACTGATGGTTAGGCAGTGATGCCCCAAAACAAAAAACAAAAAACCCTGATGGTAAAAAAATAAATAAATAAAATTTAAAAACTAATGGTCTGGTCTGTAAACAATTCTATTCACAATCAAAAGTTAAAAGAAAAATATCATATTGGTATACTGGTAACCAGTAAATCTGGGAGAGGTGACAAGTGCTTGACCTAAAATGAAGTCCTGCCACACAAAAACTTCGGAGATGTGGAATCATTGCTGGCACTGCCTACAGTTCCCAAAATGGTCCCCAGGATGCAGAGAAAGCCAATGTCCCTTCCAGGTGTGGGAATGTTTCCCCCTCTATTTCAAATTAGCAAACCAGCTCATTAATATTTAAATGTGGCTTCCAGAAAATATTTACATGATGTGCAAGTGTAAGGAAACAGTTTCCAAATTCCCTGCAGAGACTGGACACAAGAGAACACTGGCAGTCAAGCCTGTTATTAAGAAGGTCACAAGATGCCATCTGTTATGTGCGTACTTTACTATTCAAGCGTACCATTGGATGCAATTGATGTTGCCTGTGAACTCAAAAGGGATCGTGGTTGACAAGCAGGGGCTGTCAGTGGGCATGTGTGAACACAACATGGCCTACCAAAGGTGAAGGCAGGGACTGACATTGTCTGGAGGGGCAGCTAAGCCTATCCTTAATTGTGAATTTGGAATTCTCTTGGCTGACCCTCCCTTCGTTGCCTCGTTGAGCTACCTATAAAGTATGTTAATGATACGCTACCTTTTTCACTTGGGTCCCCTAACGACTTGTTGTTGTTAGATGACATACAATGGGTTATGACCCATGGCAACGCTGCACAATCGAACCAAGCTCTGCCCAATGCTGCACCAGCTTTATGGTTCTTCCTATGCCTGTTCTCCGGGTTGCAGCCACAGTGGCAATGCGTCTCCTTGTGGGCTTTCCTCTTTTTCCCTGCTCTCCACTTTACCAACATGATGTCCTTCTCCAGGGACTGTTCACTCCCGATAACATGTCTGAAGCATGTATGGCCAAGTCATACATCTTGCCTGTCAGAAGCTCTCTGGCTTTATTTCTTCCCAGACAGATTTGTTTGTCCTTTTAGCAGTTTGTGGCACTTTTAGTCCTCAAAGTAACACCCTCGCTTTTTAAAACTCTGAACAGGTCTTGTTCCAGCTTTACCTAATGCAACATGTCTTTTGATCTCTTGACAGCTACTTCCATGCATAGTGATTGTGGATTCAGGTAAAACAAAATCCTTGATAACTTCAACCTTTTCTCCATTTTTCTTTTCTTTTCTTTTTTTGGGGGGGTCATCACTGGCCTCACTTGGTGGGAGTAAGAGGCCCAGCCTTTGCTCCGTGGCGCTGGAAATCAAACCTCCATCCCAGTGGGCCACAGTCCTGCGCACAACCACTACGCCACCGGGGCTCAGCCCCGTTTTCTCCAGTTTTCATGATGCTACCTATTGGTCCAGGTATGAAGACTCTTGCTTTCTGTATGTTGAGTCATACTCCATACTGAAGGTTGTAATCCTTGACTGCTGCCACCATTACTGAATGATCTTAAGCAAAATTGTACTTGTATGTGATATCGATAATGTTCTGCGGTTTGAGCATTCTGTTGAATCACCTCTCTTTGGCATGGGAACTCTTCCAGTAAGTTGGCCAAGGAGCTGTCTGCCATATTTCCAGGCACAGAGGAATGAGTGTTTGCAGGGCTTCATCATCTTGCTGAAGCCTTTCCAGGGGTTTTCCATTAATTTCCGGAGCATTGTTTTGCTGAAGCATTCAGTGCAGCTTGAGCTTCTTCCTTCAGCACCATTGTTTCTTGTTTCCATGCTGCCTCCCCAAATGTGAGACATGAACTTGTTCTTTTTGGACCCCCTAGAGATTAAATAATATTATGATTTTGAAATTAAGGTAGCTAGATTAGTGCTCTTTTTCTTTTGTTCACTTTTTTTGTTTGTTTGGGTTTTTTTTTTTTTTTGGCATCACTGCCTTCTCGCGGTGGGAGTAGGAGGCTAAGCCTTGCTGCTGGATTTGAACCTTCAACCTAGTGGGCCGCAGTCCCACGTACAACCACTACAACACTGGGGCTCAGTCCCTCTTTTGTTCACTCTTTTGGGGGGGCATCACTGCCATCTGGTGGTGGAAGTAGGAGGCCCAGCCTTGCTGCTGGATTTGAACCTCCAACTCAGTGGGCCACAGTCCCATGCACAACCACTACACCACCAGGGCTCAGCCCTTTTTTTTCACTTTTTAAGATGATCTAAATCCATGGAAAAGTTGAATGAATAGGACAAATAAAACTTACATGCTCTCCTTTCTAGATTGAGCCATTCTCAACATTTTCCCACAGTTGTTAACATTTTACTTTATTTGGTCTCTTTGTCAGTATCTCCGTGTACTTATTTGTTGACCTGTTGAAAGGAACTTACAGTTCTCATAGCAGTACATCAGTCAATACTTCAGTTGTATCTCTTAAAAGTGAGAAGACTCTCTTACATATTACCACAATAGAATCATACTCAAGGAATTTAACATTGATAGAATCAAACAAACAAAATCCTCACTGAGATAATATCTGATAGTCATTCCTAAATATCTGTCAAGAGAGAAGTATACTATTAATCTGTTCCATAGGGGCACTGATGGTTCAGTGGTAGAATTCTCATCTTCTTTGCATGAGATAAAATTATAGAAACACAATGGATAGCGACTGCCTGTTTATCAGTGGATCCTTGTAGCTTGCTACAGTACTAAATTGGTTCTCTTGAAGCTTCCAGACAAAGATGGACTAGGAAGAATGGCTCGGTGATGGATTGCCCACAATCCAACAAGACCTTATGGCACAGTGCAATCTCTTCTGTTGTGCTGGGGACACCTTGAGTCCTGAACTGACTTGACAGCAACAACCATCCATCCAGAGGTTAACACTGCTCTCTTTAAAATCATGATCTTCCAGCTTTTGAGAGCACTTTAAAGAACCAGAGGAGCCTTAGTGGTGTGGTTGTTATGTGTTGGGCTGCTAACTGCAAGGTCAGCAGTTCAAAACCATCAGGCACCTATGAAACTCACAGGGAGAGGTCTACCCTGTCCTGTTATACGGTTGCTATGAATTAATATCAACTCAATGGCAATGAGTTTTTATTTGGGTCTGAAAAAGAAAAGGTGGCATAGTGGTTTACACATTGAATTCCTAATAATAAGATGAGGAATTCTAACCCACCAACTAGAAAAGGCTGTGTGCTCCCATAAAGATTTTTTTTTGGGGGGGGGGCATCACTGCCCTCTGTTGGTGGGAGTAGGAGGCCCAGACTATGCTCCGTGGAGCTGGAATTGAACCTCCATCCCAGTGGGCCACAGTCCCGCGCGCAACCACTACGCCACCGGGGCTCACCCCTAGATTTTTGTTTTTAAGCAGTTTTATTGGCACATAATTTATATATCGTAGGATTGAATAGATCAATTGTTCAAACATACCAAGGAGGAATGGTACAATCATACTACATCCACCCTAGAACGTTGTCTTGGTTAATTCACCCCCAAAGTGAGCTGTGCAATCATGATCAGCAACAGTGCACCACTCCGTCCCCTAGGACACCATGTGTTTTCTGGTTCAAGTGCTCAGGCCAGTGTGTCTGAATTAGAGTCCAGTTCACCCAGTGCATTTTCTACATGGGGTCTATCCGACACAGCTTGCGGAGCGTACCACAAGTCTCCAAGATACAGGAGTCAGCTTGTCAGCATTCTTAGGCATTCAGCCTGGGCTCCGGGGAAACCCCCAATATCCTAGGTCCATTCTGCTCATGCACCGCACACCACCAGAGACCCCACTAACTGCCGCCAAGGACATCGCTAGTCTCTCCTTCCCTCATTCACAGGACTGCCCTTCCTCCCCTCCCCTCAACAGACATGCACCCATGTTCTCCCTGAACTTCATCATTCCCTTTCTTCACTCCTGCTCTATAACCCCCCCCCCCCAATCACTCCTCAGGGACCCTCACCCCGGTTCCAACGAGGGTAATCACTATGAAGTCCGAATTGGCTAGGTGAAGTAGATTGGGTTTGGTTTTTGGAAAATAAGATGAAAAGTCTGGTTCCTATAGTCAGAACAATATTCATAAAGGCACTTACACTTGAAAATAAGGAGGCTATCTTGGGTTTCCCCAGAGTGTTTGATACTGGCCCGTATGGGGATCCCCAGAGTGTTCATGATTTCCAGGTTATGAGTTGCTAATGAAAAAAAAAGTTGCTAATGTTTGATCTGCTAAAACAAAAATCATATTAAGCCAATAATAGAAGTTAATTGAAGCTTCTTGAACATGTGATTTGCAAATTGGGATAACAGTTCCAGAAAAGTGTCGGAAATGTTCTAATATGAAAAGAACTTCCAAGAGTCTTTTATCAAAGATTGTTGGCATTGTCATGGAGAATAAAAGGTGGAAACAGAACTGATAAACAAATGTGTAGTCAGCTAGGATTCTGATTCAGCACTGTCTTGATGGACATGTAAAATATTTATCCATTTATCAAAAACAAAGCTCCCAATTTGATCTTTGTTGTATATTTCCTGAGATAAATGAAATTCTTCAAAATAGCATTACAGGTTTTACTAGTCTATTTAGACCAATGTTTTACCTAAAAATGATTTTCAAAGTGCAGTTCCAAAAGATTACCTAAGGGCAATAGCTTCTGTGGGTTACTCCAACTTCTGTGAAATCCATAAATCTAATTTCTAGCAGAATTAAAACAATTCTGTGAGATCTAAATGCCCCTCCTTTATATTTACAACTTAACAATTGAAGTGCTGGATAAAGTACCAAGGAGTAAAAAAGGGGTTATAATCACATAAAGATCCAGTGCCTTTTGCTTTCACCTTCAGGCATTATATTTTGTGTTTATGAGGCTTGATTTCAAAGAACTCCATGTTTAAGGAACTCAGAGACAGGTAGGTAGAAATAGAATGATCTCCAACCTCTTAAAATGAAGCAGAACAATAAATAAAGCTGAGATTTGTACTATGACTAAATCATCAGAATTCAAGTCCTAGAAGAATTCTTTCAAACTTTAGTTTCTGTGATTCTGTAAAAATGAACACTTTACAAGTCTGTATTTTAAAAAATCACTTATTTCTGGAAAACAAATACCTAGAGCATACAATCAGAGTTGGTTTGATAATTAAGGACTTAATATCTAGGCTAGTGTCTTGGTCATCTAGTGGTACTATAACAGAAATATTATAAGTGAATGGTCTTGATGATAGATATTTATTTTCTCACTGTTTGTGGCTGTGGTCTAGCGGCACTGAGTGAGTTCCAGTCCATAGCTGCCCCATAGACAAGAGAATGAGATACTGCCTGATTCTGGACCCTCCTCACACTTGGGTTTCATTCAGCCCAGCTTTACAGCCATTGCATCAGTTCATCAAGTTGAGGGTCTTCCTTTTTTGGTGACCCTCTACCAAGCAGGATGACCTTCTGCAGAGATTGGTGCCTCCTGATGACAATGCATGTAAGACAAAATCTAGCTAGTCTTGCTTCTAAAGATGCATTCTGGCTGGATCTCTTCCAAGAAAATATTTGTTCTGGAAGTCCAACATCATAATTCAAGTGGAAAAGTTTTTCTGTGGTCTTTCTTATTCATTGTCCAGCTTTCTCATGCAATTAAGTCCATTGAAAATACCAAGGCTTGGGCCAGGTGCACCTTCATCCTCAATGTGACAGCTTTGGTCCTTAACACTTTAGATTTTGCACAATACATTCACCCAATACATCATTGCTTTCTTGACCACCGTTTCCATGAGACTTGATTATGAAATAAAATAAAATGAAAACCCTAAGAGCTTCAATCTTTTCTCCATTTGTCATGATGTTATCATTGAGTTTTGTTTTCTGTACATTAAGCTTGCAATCCATACTGGAATCTGTGCTCTTGGATCATCAGCTAGTACTTCAAGTCTTCTCAACTTCCAGAAAGCGAAATTATGTCATCTGCATAATGATACTTCTTCCCATCCTGATTCCATCTTCTTGAATTGCTTGTTCAGCATACAGATAGAAAAATAATTGATTCACTTAAATCGAAGTGCTGGATAAAGTACCAAGGAGTGCGAAAGGGACAAACAAATCTGTCTTGGAAGAAGTAGTACCAGAGTGTCCCTTAGAGGCAAGGAAGGCGAATTTCATCTTACATACTTCAGATAGGTTGTGAAGCAAGAGTGGACCCTGGAGAGGGACATCATATTTGGTAAAGCAGAGGGGCAGCAAAACAGGGGAAGATTCGCTATAAGATGGGTTGACATCATGGTTATAACAATGGGTCCATGCATAGGAGCAAACGTGAGAATCGCCCAGGACAGGTCAGTGTTTCACTCTGTGGTGGAGAAGGTGGCCGTGAGTTGGAACCCACTCAGTAACACAGACTGAATAAGTATGGGGAAAAGTACAACCTGACACCCATCTTTCTTCATTCGACCCACCATTTTTCTCACTGTTTAGAAGGTTAGATGTCCAGATTGAGGGTGCTGACTTTAGGAAAAGACTTCCTATTTGTGTTCTGTGTTCAGCTTACATTGCTCTGTGATCTTTATGTGACTCGACAGCTAACTTCTTTCATTTCTACTTGTTTGGTTGCTTGCACAGCCTGTATTAATATGACTCATCACATAATAAAGAGAGGAGTTTCCAAGTGATACTGTAACTCTAGGAAGAGGGGTGAAAATTCCCAAGATATATTTTTGGAGGGTAATTTTCAACCTCAAAAAGGTAGAGTTTGGGGGCTGAGCCCCGGTGGTGTAAGTGGTTAAGTGCGGGACTGCGGCCCGCGGGCTTGGCAATTCAAATCCAGCGGCGGCTCTCAGGAGCAGTACTGGGTAGCGCCCACGACCACCAGAGACAGTGATGCCCTCCCCCCCCAAAACAAAGGTAGAGTTTGTTAGGTGTTCTTATCCCTATCACTTTTGGGGGGGGCATCATTGCCCTCTGGTGGTGGGAGTCGGAGGTCCAGCCTTGCTGCTTGATTTGAACCTCCAACCCAGTGGGCCACAGTCCCGTGCATAACCACTAAGCCACCGGGGCTCAGCCCTCCCTATCAGTTTTATGAATAAGATGGCTCCATTAGGGAGCAAGGATGTATGCTACTAAATTAATATAACATTAAATGTCTTTTTTTTAAATATCTTTTGTTTTGTTTTGTTTTGTTTTTGGGAGGGGCATCACTGCCCTCAGGTGGTGGGAGTAGGAGGCCCAGCCTTTGCTCCGTGGAGCTGGAATTGAACCTCCATCCCAGTGGGCCTCAGTCCCGCATACAACCACTACACCACCGGGGCTCAGCAACATTAAATGTCTTTAAATAAAACTTTAAACCAAAAGTTTCATGGTCAGTCAAGTTGCACTGTGGTTTCTGTTGTACCTGCTGTGCTCTTGGAAAGAACAATCCCAGGGATACCATTGCACACTTACCGGTGTTCCTCTTCAGAAACAGACAATGAGAAATGTTTTGAGCTCAGAAAAATCCTCCATTTGGCTAAGTGAAGGATAAGGACACAAATGTGCAAATACTTGGTGCCATGATCTAATCGATGTCCTTTTGTGGTGTAAAGGGCTGCCAATAGAAAGGCTGGCAATCCAAGTTCATCAGAGAAGCTTTGAAGAAAGGTGATCTACTTCCCCCAAACCAGCCATTGAAACTCCTCTGGAGTTCAAGTTTACCAGAATTTGGAGCAGACTTGAGGATATCTGAGAGGAAAAATAGCCTAGACCAAATTGAAATGTCATTTTTTTGTTTTTGATGAAATGTCATTTTACCCCATAATGCATAAAATGACTCTATAGAACTTTCCACAAAACTTTACTGTTAAATAATTATATAATTAACTAACTTATTAGTAGTATAATTCTCAGAAAAATAGGAGACAAACACTAGTTAGAACCTCCGGAAGATATATGGAATTTATAAATAGCTTCCAGAGTGCTGAAAAGCTAAGTAGTCAAGGCCCCACAGAACAATAAGAACTAATTATAGAGAATAAACTTCTTATTTTCTTGATTTTATTATAGCTATAAAAAGCTGGTTTATTCCCGCACTCAAATTTAGTTTGATAATGGTCAAAATATTTCTTTTTAAAATTTAGTTTAATATACTTGCTGGATTGTTTCTTTAAAATACATCAGTATATAACTTCCCCCCACTCGTCTGTCAGTTTGGTGTCCTGAGGTGACTTGCGTGTTGCCGTAACTGAAAGTAATGTCACTAGTATTTCAAATACTAGCAGCACCACTCAAAGCGAACAGGTTTTAGCAGAGCTTACAGACTAAGAACAGACTATGAGAAGAAAAAATAGGCTGTCTACTTTTGAGAAATTAACTGCTGACTATCTTCTGAATAGCAGCAAACCATTGTCATATAGAATGTTGGAAGATTAGAGGCCCCAGGAAGGAAGTCATTCAAAATATGAATAAAAAAGAAACAGTTTCTCAAATTATTGCTGATCATAAAGGCATAGATGGAGTAAAGCCTTTGGGACATTCATTTGTTTATGGGACATGATTCACAAGGAGAAACAGGCATATAAACGTGTTAATAAGTGGAGCTTACAATGTACAAAGTATGAATCTAGGAAAATTGGAACTTGTCAAAATAATTGGAATGTATAAATTGATATCCTAGTACTGAGCTGAAATAGACTGAGTGGCAGTCACCTTATCAGGTGTCAATTTGAGGATTAAGAGTATAGCGGTGGACATTATCTGGAGATAGTCAATGAGACCTCTGTGTGGGCATGGCCTTATCGTGAGAATTCTGGAAAATGTGGTAACTTTTTCTTGGAGGCAGAGAAATTATCTCTCTCAGTTCACTTCCTTAGAGACTTTCTGTTGACAACACTCACTGTCTGAAAGACTCACTGACGAGGCTGACTCCCTGCAAGACATCCCTGAGGAGAAGCCACATGGACCTAGCCTGATGCAGCAAGAAACCTGGACTAGAGAAGCCATGTGGAGACTTCTGCCAGCTCTGAGATGCTTACAGCACCACTGGATCTAAAGACTTTTCACCCACTGGCTTGTGATCATCCTGCATTGGGTTCCATAGCTTCTGTTTTGTAAGTTGAAGGACTTCGTAGATTGCTGTCAGACATTTGGGCTAATATTGGACGTATGGACTTAATCTGGAATAGGCTTGGATGCTTTCTTAATGTGCAATTACCCTTTATACAAAATTCTCTTTTATATACATATGCGTGCTTATAAATTTGTTTCTCTACTCTACTCAGACTAACACAGACGGGTATTATCATTTTGAACCAGTTAATCATATGGTTTACTATGCTGGGAATTACAAATTCTGGAAAAAATGGTATCATATTAATTGTCAAAAAAAAAAAAAACCCAAACATTTCATGATCTATGTTCAAGTACAAAGCTGTCTGTAATGGGATAATATCTATTCTTATACAAGGAAATCCAGTATATACAACTATTATTCAAGTGTATGTACCAACATGTAAAGTAGAGATGAAGAAATTAAAGAATTTTACCAACATTTTCAGTCTGAAATTGATCAACATTTGGCCTGAGCCCCAGTGGCATAGTGATTGTGTGCGGGACTATGGCCCACAGGGTTGGTGGTTCAAATCCAGCAGCAGCTCTCCAGGAGCAAGGCTGGGCCTCCTACTCTCACAGGGGGAAGTGATGCCCTCAAAAAAAAAAACAACAACAAAAATTGATCAACATACATTTAAGATGCATTGATAATTATTAGCAATTGAAATGCAAAAGTTAAAAAACAAAGAGGAGGAATAGTAGTTGGAAAGTATGGTCTTTGTGGTAGAAATGAAGGTTGGAGATCACATTATAGAATTTGCATGATAGATCAATGACTTGTTCATAGAAAATATATTTTTTCAACAACACAAACTGACTGTACATCTGGAATTCTTCAAATGGAATTCACAGAAGCCATAGTGACTACATCTGTGTGAAGAGAAGTTAGAGAAGTTTAATGCCAGCAGCTAAAATGAGGCCAGAGGCCAGCTGTGGAATAAATAACCAATTACTTTTATGTAAGTTCAGGTTGAAGGTAAAGAATATTCAAATAAGTCCACGAGAGCCAAAACACAACCTTAAGTAAATCCCTTCTGAATTTCAAGGACACATTTTTGTTTGTTTTTGGGGGGCATCACTGCCCTCTGGTGGTGGGAGTAGGAGGCCCAGCCTTTGCTCCTGTGGAGCTGGATTTGAACCTCCATCCCAGTGGGCCCCAGTCCCGCGCACAACCACTACGCCACCGGGGCTCAGCCCCTCAAGGACATATTAAGAACAGATTTAACCCATTGGACACTAATAACAGAGACCTGATGAGCTGTGGGGTGATATCAAGATGATCATTTATGAATAAAAACGAAAGTCAGTCACTAAAACATAGGAAAAAAATTAAAAAAAAAGAAAATATAGGAAAAAAGAAAAGATCAAAGTGGATGTCAGAAGAAACTCTGAAATGATCTCTTAATCATAGCATAACTAAGGCAAATGGAAGAAATATAAAGGTAAGAGGGAGGGGGGGATGTTGAGGAGGAAGAGGGAATGGGAGGGGTCTGATGCTGGGGGCTCAAGCAGAAAGCAAGTGTTTTGAGACTGATGAGGGCAGCAAGTGTGCGGGTGTGCTTAACATGGTGGATGTGTGTGTATGGATTGTGATAGGAACTGTGTGGGCCCCAATAAAATTATTTAAGAGAAAAGAAAAAAGAAAATGATGATGGCAACAAATCTGCAAAAAACAACCAAAAAAAAAAAACACAAGAAAAGGAACATTTTAAAGGTTAGCTTGAGGAAATAAAAGTTAATTATATGAAATGTGTAAAGACTTAGAGTTAGAAAACCAAGAGAAGAATAGTCTCAGCATATCTTAAACTGAAAGAATTCAATAAAAAATTTCAATGCTGGAGTTGCAATATCAAAAGAGTCTATAAGCAAAATACTGAATGATGCAGGAAGCATCAAAGGAAGATGAAAGGAACACACAGTTACTGTACCAAAAAGAATTAATCAATATTTCACCATTTCAAGAGATAGCATATAGTAAAGAACCACTGATACTGAAGGAAAAAGTTCAAGGTGCACTGAAGGTCTTAGGCAAACACAAGTCTCTGGGAATTGGTGGAATACCAATTGAAATGTGTAAGAAAGCTAATGCAGTGCTGGCAGCAATCACTCCTCTATCCCAGAAAATTTGAAAGACAGCTGTTTGGCCATGACTGGAAAAGATCCATTCTAGAGAAAGGTGACTCAGCAGAATGCTCAAATTATAGAGTAATATAATTAATGTTACATGTAAGTAAAATCTTGCTGAAGATGACCCAATAACGGTTGTAGCAGTACATTGACAGGAACCTCCTACAGGTCTTGGCCAAACTCAGAAGAGGACATAGAACAAAGGATATCATTGCTAATGGCAGGTGGATCTTGGCTGAAAGTAAAGAATGCCAGAAAGATGTTTAGTTGTGTTTTGTTAACTATGCCAAGGCATCCAACTGTGTGAGCCAGAGGGGAATAATATTTGGCTTAAAATCAGTAAGGTATCCTCATACCATACTTATTTAATCTATATGTAGAGCAAATCATCAGAGACTCTTGACTGTATGAAGAAGAATGCAGTATCAGGATTGGAGAAAGGCTTATTAACAACCTGTGATATGCAGCTGACACAACTGTGCTTGCTGAAGTTGAGAAGACCTTGAAGCACTTGATGAAGATCAGGTATGGAAAACCCAGATTCTCAAAAATGAATCAATAGGTAACATCCTAATGAATGGAGAAAAGATTGAAGTTGTTAAGGATTTTATTTGCGTGGATCTTTGCAACTGCTTATGGAAACAACCGTCAAGAGATCTAATGACACACTTCATTGGGTAACTCTTCAGAGTGTTGAAAAGCAAGGAGGTTAGGGCTAAGCCCCGGTGGCGTAGTGGTTGTGCGCGGGACTGCGGCCCACTGGGACGGAGGTTCAATTCCAGCAGTGGGGCTGGGCCTCCTACTCCCACCACTGGAGAGCAGTGATGCCCAAAAAATAAAAATAAAAAAAAAAAGAAAAGCAAGGATGCTATTTTGAGAGCTAAGGTGTGCCTGACGCAAGGCATATTTTCAATAGCTTCAGGTGCATGTGACAGTTGAACATTGAATAAGTGAGACAGGAGAATAATCGATGCTTATGAATTATGGTGTTCATGAAGCATATTGAAAGGACCATGGAATGCCAACAGAACAAATCACTCTGTCTTGGAAGAAGTACAATCAGAATGCAACTAAGAAGCAAGGATAGTGAAACTTCATCCCATGTCCTTTGATCATGCGATCAGGAGATACCAGTTCCTAGAAAAGGACACCCTGCTGGGTAAAATAGAAAAGCAGAGAAAAAGAAGAAGGCTCTTGTTACATGAGTTGACACAATGGCTTCAGCAGTGAATCCAATGATAACACTTGTGAGGATGGCACAGGATCGTGTAGCGTTTCATTCTGTGGTACAGAGGATCATTATGAGTTGGAACTAACTTGATAATACCTAACTACAACATAACTACCAAATTATAGCATTACATATCTGCTAAATTATATTCCTATGTAACTACCAAATTATGTCATTTCATAATTGCCAGATTATACCATTAGGTATTGAAACAGGACTGCCAAATCCCCAAAATTCATGACCCAGGAAAATTGACACAGCATTAGCCATCCTGGTCAGCACCACTCATCCTCACGCCTACACCTCCATTATTGCCAGGCATGTCATGAATGCACAAACTAGCCAGCTGATAGATTTTTCAATATTGTTGTAAATGCAAAATGTCAGGTGAGATGGTCAGGAAGTGAGGAATGCAAGTCCTAGACATCAAAACATCAACGCTTCCCAGAAGTTCCAGAATGTTTACTCTGAATTTAACTTTTAGTCACTGTCTGGTTTTACCTGACTGACTTTTACTCTTCTATTCATTAGATTCTAAAGAAAAACAATAGATGTGTGCCTATACAATTTTCGGGTAATAGTGGAAGTGAAAATGTAAGAAATTGCATTCTACTTCTGAGTTTCACCTTACTCCTCCCTCTTAATTTGCAATACAGGATGGTTGTTCCCTGATAGAGCCAGTTCCTTTGAAAAGTCACTTGATGTCAAGCATGTCGTGGTAAGTTTAACATTTTTTAAATCTTTTTTTATATTTGGGGGGGGGGGGCATCACTGCCTCAGGTGGTCGTGGGCGCTACCCAGCGCTGCTCCTGAGAGCCGCCGCTGGATTTGAAGCGCCAAGCCCAAGGGCCGCAGTCCCGCACTCAACCACTTACGCCACCGGGGCTCAGCCCCAAGTTCAACATTTTAAACAGAATCATTTTTAGGTAGAGTGCTTAAATGATTATACACTATTATTTACAAAGAACAAAGGGTTTTTTGTTTTGTTTTTTGGGGCATCACTGCCCTCTGGTGGTGTGAGAAGGAGGCCCAGCCTTGCTGCTGGATTTGAACCTCCAACCCAGTGAGCCGCAGTCCCGTGCACAACCACTATGCCACCAGGGCTCAGCCTTAAAGTTATCTTAAATATTAATTCATCAAATGCTCATTTCACAGTGCTTATTATGCATGGTTTTTTCCTATTAGGTGATGGGATACAACGATAACTAAGGTTAGAAGTTGTGAACCCCTGAAGATGCTGTGCTTTTATTACAGTCAAAAAGTTTTCCTTTAACTTTTTCTCTTTCTCATACATTGCTGATTTATTTTGAATATGTTGGCAATTAAAAACAGAACAAATTTTATTTTGATTATAAAAAATTCTCAATCTGTTAGATTTTCAAATAATACAGAAAAATGGAGAAAAAAATAAAAGTTTTCTGGATCTCTACCCTCATCTGCAAAAAATCACCATTAACATTTTGATGAGCTTCCTCACAAACAGCTCCCTATATTTATGTTTATAGAAACAAAAGCACACACACATATGTCCTTTTTTTCTGAATCACTAGAAAGTAACTTGGACATGTCTCTAAAATGTCAGTGAGTATTTCCTGAGATTAAATATATTCTCTAATATTGTTGCAGCGCAGTTATTAAAATCAGGAGCTTTAATAGTGATGCAATCCTATTGCCAAATCCCAGTCTATATTAAATTTGACCTACTATCCCACAATGCCCTTAAGCAATCTGCTTTTTCTTGACCAAGATCCAACTCAAGACCATACATTGCATTTTTATTTCATGTTGCTTATATCTCCCATCATCTAGAACAGTCCTTCAGTCTTTATTTGCATTTTTGGAGCTTATCGTTTTTGAAGAGTACAGGGCAGTTATGTCACAGCACATCGTTCAGTTGGGGCTTGTCTGATGTTCCCTTGTGAATAGCGAACAGGTGGTCTATTTTTTGGCAGGAACATCATTGAAGTGACTTGGTATCCTTCTTAATGAATCATATCAGGAGGAAGAGAATATCAGTGACATCTTCAGCCTTTCAGCCAAGTTGGTATCTACAAACTTTATTATTTTATCTCAGTTTTGCTGTTGACTTGACACTACTGAGCATCTACTTTTCGACACATTTTTCCGATCTTCTACATTCTACTTCTTCTTCTTTTTTTATTTTAAAATTTTTGTGGCATCACTGCCCTGGTGGGAGTAGGAAGCCCAGCCTCGCTCCTGGAGAGCTGTCGCTGGATTTAAACCATCAACTCTGTAGGCTGCAGGCCCGCACACAACCACTATGCCACCAGGGCTCAGCCCATTCTACTTCTTTTTTTTTTTTATTTTAGGCATCACTGCCCTCAGGTGGTGGGAGTAGGAGGCCCAGCCTTTGCTCCTGGGAGCCGGAATTGAACCTCCATCCCAGTGGGCCGCAGTCCCGCGCACAACCACTACGCCACCGGGGCTCAGCCCCCATTCTACTTCTATAGACTAAGTATTTGATTTCCTGGCTGAGCCTAAAGTAGATGGAAAACTCAGAGATGCCATTATGTTCTTCCAGCAGATCATCTATCAAAATGTTCAATTCAATTGTTTTCAGTATCAGACTCTGGAGGTCTCACAGAGGTAAGACCTAGAGGTCTTGCTATTTCTCCAGCTGGAGATGGTTCCCCCTTAACTGGATCTTTTCTTTCATCCCCCTAAGACATGCCAATAGGAGAAACAGGAGCACCCTCCTTTATTAACTGAAATCCTACCTATAGACAAGGAAGGTGGGTACAGCTCATTTCATTGGGATGTCATCAGGTTAAGAAGAAAAAGGTTTTTCTTTTAGTTTCTGCTTTCTATACTCAGCTCCGCAAATTTAAAATACCCCATTCTCTCCAAACTCTGATTTCTGACTCTTCCACTCATTGAGACCATCACATTTTGTTTGCTACTCCACATTGTACCATAATGCAGAACAGAGATGGAGCTCCCATTTCACTCCTTCCTGTTCCTCACAATTTCAGTTCTGTGAGGCCGAACTCAATCATCTATTTAATATATAGTTCCATTTTCTCATTGCTTATGGTGGGAAGGTGGTCTAGTACAAAGTATTTCTTTATAACTGGATGCAGAACTTCATTATCCCTAAGTCCATTTTGATTCCTAGTGCCCCTGAAAGCTCCCATAAGGTTGAAAAAGCTGTCAATATTTACTGAAGCAGAGTGCCACAACTTTCTCTTGAGCAGGTGCTGGGTTCAAACCATCAATTTTTCAGTTAGCATCCAAACACTTAACTGCTGTGGACATATCAGCACTAGAGGACTAGTGTAGTTATCTACTAGCTGCTAAGATAGCTTATGTTATAATTCAGAGAGTCAACAACCTTGACAAAATGCTTTCTTGTTAGGCAATGTGAGATGATGCTTCAGTGGAACTAGGCAACTTGAAGAGACTTCTGAGACTTTCTGACCAGTATTACCTTAGTTATCTAGTGCTGCCGTCACAGAAATAACCCAGGCAAGTAGTTGTTTTTTTTTTTTGGGGGGGGGGGGGCATCACTGCTCTCCAGTGGTGGAAGTAGGAGGCCCAGCCCCACTGCTGGAATTGAACCTCCGTCCCAGTGGGCCGCAGTCCCGCGCACAACCACTACGCCACCGGGGCTCAGCCCCAAGCAAGTAGTTTTAATGAACAGAAAACAGAACTGAGAAGTCTGAACACAGGGCTCCGATTTTAGGGAAAGGCTCTCTCCTGACTGGGTATCTTTGTCTGTTTTAAGCTTCTAAAGTTTGGCAGCCATCATCTTCCTCCCTGTTCTTGCTTACTTGCTTGATCTGCTCTTTTTTTTCTTTTTTGTTTTGTTTTTTAGGTTTTTTTTTGTTGTTGTTGTTTTGAGGGGGCATCACTGCCCTCTGGTGGTTGTGGGAGCTACCCAGCGCTGCTCCACAGAGCCACCCCTGAATTTGAATGGCCAAGCCCAGGGCTGGCCGCAGTCCTGCACTTAACCACTTATGCCACCGGGGCTTAGCCCAATCTGCTCTTTTATATCTCCCGACAGATGGCTCTAAGGCACACCCAACACTCACATGGCCTCATTAACATAACAAAGAAAGCCTATTTCCAGGTGGGGATAAAACCTCGGGCATGTTACTGTGACTCACAGCAACACTATGTGGAGAACACACTACTGCCCCTCCTGTGGCATCCTCACAATTGTGCTTTTGTTTGAACTCATCCTTGCAGCCAATGAGTGAGCCAATCCTTCTCCTTGAAGGTCCCACTCCTTTTTGCTGACCCTCTACTTTACCAAATAGGGTGTCTTTTTGAGAATTTGTCCTGTCCAATTTACATGTGCATACGAGGCAATTGAAAATAAGATCACTCTGGTCAGGCACACATTAGTCCTCAATATAACAACCTTGCTTTACAACCTTGTTAGAGGTCTTGTGCAGTAGATGCATTCAGTGTAATCCGGCTTTTGACCTCTTCACTGCTGCTTTCATTGCATTGATTGTGGATCCAAGAAAGATGAAATTCTTGACTCTATCTTTTCCCCATTTATCACGTTATTACCCTATTGGCCCAGGTATGAGAATTTGGGTCTACTTGACATTGAGTTGCAGTCCATACTGAAGGCTGCAATCCTTCATCAGCAAGTGCTTCAAGCCCTTCTCACCTTCAGCAAGCAAGGTCATGTCATCTGTAAATCCCAGGTTGTTAATAAGTCTTCCTCCAAATTCTAGCATAGCACTCCTTTCACATAATCTAGTTTCCCTGTTTGAATAACTGGTGAAAGGCTACAACCCCCCATGTACTCCTTTCCTCATGTTTAGCCCTTGCTCTGTTTGTATATAGGTTCTCTGTCCATGTACAAGTTTCGCATGAGTACAGTGAAGTGTTCTGGAATCCCCATTCTTCTAAAGACTACCATATTGTTACAGCTGGATGTTTTTGCATAATTAATAAAACACAAGTCAATTTTCTGGTATTCTCTACTTTGAACCAAGATCCATCTATACCAGCAATGATATCCCTTGTTCTATGTCTGCTTCTGAATCCAACCTGGACCTCTGGCAGTTCCTTGTCAATGTATTGAGGATCTTCAGCCAAATTTTAATTGTATGTGGTAGCAATGATTATTGTCCTATGCTCTGTGCATTCTGCTAAATCACCTTTCTCTAGAATGGGTACAAATATGGATCTCTCCAATCACAGACAAATAGCTGTCTTCAAAATTTCCTGACACAGATTATGAGTAAGTGTTGCCAGTGCTTCATCAGCTGGTTGAAACATTTCAATTGATATTTCATCAATTCCTGGACTCTTGTTTTTGGTTAATACTTTCAGTGCAGCTTGAACTTCTTTGGCTATTGCTCATATGCTACCTCCTGAAATGGTAGAATGTTGACTAGTTCTTTTTGGCACAATGACTCTGGATATTCTTTCCCTCTTCTTTTGATGCTTCCTGCATCATTCACTATTTTACCCATAGAACTGTTCAATATTGCAAATGGAAGTTTGGTTTGATTTTTGGCTTTCAAAACCTAGCTCTTTGCACATTTTACTATAATATCTCACTCTGTCATCTTGAGGTGGTCTTTGAAATTTTTGTTTTTTGTGTTTTTTTTTGGTTTTTGGGGCATCACTGCCCTCGAGTAGGAGGCCCAGCCTTTGCTCCTGTGGAGCTGGAATTGAACCTCCAACCCAGTGGGCCGCAGTCCCGTGCACAACCACTACACCACCGGGGCTCAGCCCTGATCTTTGAAATTTTTTGTTTCGCTCTTTTACCTCATTATTTCTTCCATTTGACTTAGCTACTCCATGATTAAAAGCAAGTTTCAGAATCTCTTCTGACATCCACTCTAATCTTTTCTTTTTCTATTTTTCTTGACTTTTTAATGACCTTTTGCTTTCTTCTTGTATGATGTTGTTATCTCACATCCCATCAGGAATGAGTGCTGAATGCATCTAATCTAAGCTAAGGATGATTTTTATGAGGTTTTCAGTGGCTAATTCCTCCAAAGTCTGCTCCTTTTTCATAGTCTGTCTCAGAAGCCTATCCACTGTAGTGACACTATTGTATGTTTGCTGCACTATGTTTGTAGCAAACATCTGTTTATCTTCCACCAAGTTACTCTAAAGTTACCTAAATGAGTAGAATAATGAGTTAAAATTTCTATTTCTGTGATAAATAAGAAAGTTCCAGTTACCAAAATAAGAAGAACATATAAAATTACTTCACTGACATTGAATTTTGAAAGGCCTTATACATTATCATGCATCAATGTGCTGAAGCACTTGTAAACTTACAGATAGCCACAGCTGCAATGACAATGATGTGCTCAAATCACCAATGACGATGAGGTCAGACCAGGCAACATGTTGTTACACGTGAGTGTCCAGGAGTCTGAGCCAACTCCATGCCTGCTAACATGAACAATAGCACCTTCTTCTACTGGGTCACCTGTTAGCTTCCAGACAGCTGCCCAGATGAAAGTATGGGGGCAGTTAGGGTAGGACTGTAGTTGACTGTATTGTGTTCAAGGAGCCCTGGTGGCATATTGGTTGCTGAGCCACAAGGTCAGAAATTCAAAACTATCAGCAGTTTTAGGGGGCAAAGACAAGGCTTTCTCCTCTCAGAGTTACAGCCTCAGAAACCCCAAAGAGAACTTCAACCCTAAAGCAATAAACTGGAATCAACTTGATGACAGTGAATGAGTATTTTCATCTTCAGTTCTGTCTCCTAAAAAAATACTGACCACGTCAGTAATCTATTTCCTGTGTGACTGTGAGCCAACAGATGACAAATCTGACAGCATTAAGATGCACTTTGAAGGAAGGAATGGGGAGGAGGGAATCACCAGGAGTGGAATTTTATTAGATTTCCATAGGTGTAGAAAGGAGACCTGGGGCCTGAGCCCTGGTGGTGTTAAGTGGTTGAGTGCGGGACTGCACCCACGGGCTTGGCAGTTCAAATCCAGCGGCAGCTCTCAGGAACAGCACTGGGTAGCGCCCACGACCACCAGAGGGCAGTGATGCCCCCCCCAAAAAAAAAAAGAAATAAAGAAAAGAAAGGAGACCTGGGCACGGTGGATTGCGTGTCAGGCTGTGAAGCACATGGTCAGCAGTCAGCCCACACACGATGCTTCTGGGGAAGAGACGAGGTTGTCTGCTACTATAAAGATGTACAACTTCAGAAAGAGCAGCTCTGTTTTGTTTTAGAGGGTGGCTATG
Organism: Nesogale talazaci; assembly: GCA_004026705.1. NCBI lineage: Eukaryota > Metazoa > Chordata > Mammalia > Afrosoricida > Tenrecidae > Nesogale > Nesogale talazaci. The sequence goes on from PVJH01021260.1 coordinate 20,740, forward strand.
GGTCAGGATTGCCTCGCTGTAGTAAACTAGGTTTGGAGTTTGATTGCTGAAGTTACTTATCTCTCTCTCTTCTTTGCAGGCACATCAAATTCTCTTTGCTGACTCTGTTGTCCCCACAAATTCTGAAAAATCATGTAAGTCCCATCCAGAGCTACCACGTTCAAAACTATATCTGCCTTTATTTTAATTATGATTTTCAGCTAATGTTTGCAGACTTTTCAGAGTCTGAGGCCCTTAAAGACTTTGTGTATTTCCTCCTCCTTCTTCCTGTCCTCCACCCGGATGGCACTCTGGGTTAGCAATGGGCTGCTAGCTGCCAAGCTCAAACCCATCAGCCATCCTTCTAGAGAAAGCTGAGGGAGTCTGCTCCTGTGCTTGTTTGTTTAAAAAACCAAACCAAACCTGTAAGGGTCACTTAGAGTTCAAATCAATGCGATGACAATGTTTTGGTATGCCTCTGTTAACAATGAGGAAGGGTCCTCACACACACACTTAATGCCATCGAATCAATTCTGACTCACGTTGATCCTGTAGGACAGGATAGAACTGCCCCTGTATGATTCCAAGACTATAACTCCATTTTGCTTATTTCTGAACCTTTTTATTGGGAGCCAATCCTAACAATATGCCATTCCATAGTTCAACCAATATTGTAAAATTCCTCCCCAAGCCAGTTTCAACACATTTCCTTCCTTCTTGAATTCCTTGATATCACTTCCCCTTTTACACCCACCCCCCCATACCTGCCAAGAAGCCTTTATTCTAGTTGCCTCTATAGGTTCATTTATCCTGGGTCTCATAGAAGTAAAACACAGAGAAACATAGAACAAATTTTCAAAAAAGCTACCAACAATGACAAAATACAACAGAGATAAACCCCAATAGGAAAAAAACCCACAGAAAACATTAAAATCTAGATCAAGTCCACAGTGTATCAGAGAGGACCTCAAGTGACAAGGTTTTAACTGTTCAAGCCAGATTTGTCACTTTAGCCTATTTTGCCTCTCCTGTATTCTCTGTCTGATGAGCAGTTTATTTTCATCCTTCAATTATGGTTAGAGGGAAAGCACTAGAGACTTATTCCCTGAGTAAATCCTGAAAATATGTTTTGGGCTTTCACTGTCATCCATACCCTTATGCACACCAGAATCTCACAATTTAAGCTCTGATACTATTCCTTCCTCTGACTTTGGGTTATATAATTTACAGTGCAGGTGTGCTTCTTCCATGTGGACTTACTTAATGTCTCACTTAGATTACCGCTTTTGGGAAACACACCTTTTAAGATCCATATGCTATTCTGATAGCCAAGCACCATCTGCTTTCTTCACCACACTTTGCTATAGCAAGCACATCTTCTGTGCTTCCTTCAGGAGGGTGAGTATCAAGCAGGGTCATGTTGTAAGAACTAATTGTACTTAAAGACATCCTAGTTAATTTATGATGGAGAATCTTATTGGTTACCTCCCTGGAGCATAAGGAACTTCTGTTTATAATGTCATTGATTAGCTCATGGTACTAATTTTTAAAACACTATTGAGGGCTGAGCCCTGGTGGCATAGTGGTTGTGCGCGGAACTGCGGCCCACTGGGATGGAGGTTCAATTCCAGCAGTGGGGCTGGGCCTCCTACTCCCACCACCGGAGAGCAGTGATGCCCAAAAACAAAAACAAACAAACAAAAAAAAACACTATTGAGAGGAGATTGAGCAAGTGTAGGATAACTACATATCATAGTATCTGGATTATTCACTTGTATAGACTAAATCTTTATGTCACTGGACACCATTTGAACAAACCATGGGAGTTGGTGGGAAAGGCAAGCTTACAATAATCTTCTGACAAGAGCAATCAAGATTGCTACTCTTTATAGGAGTTGAAAGCCTCATCTTTCTCATGAGGAGAAGCTGGTGGTTTCTAACTCTCAACCTTGTGGTTTACAATCCAACACGTAACCTACCACATCACCAGGGCCCTTAGTGAGGAAGGTAGGATGGGGCTATAAAACAAGGCAGAAATTCTACAGCGATAGCTGCCACTCAACAACAACTCTGAAGAAGTGTGTCTACATGAGAAGCTCAAGGTGGAGGGAAAGGGAGTGATCGGAAGCTTTAGGTCTATTTACTAAGCTGAGGTTTGGAACTATGAGCATGTTTCATACCTTCGTACAACAGTAGACTCTGTTGACCATATAGATCTTGACCTGCTGTTTCTCTCCCTAGATGCAAGAATGAAAAAGCCAGCACATATAATTCCGACATGCTTCAGTATCCGCGTGAGAGGCTTCCAGAAGCCTGTAAGCATTCTCTTTGTCTTATCATCAAGCAGGGGCATCTCAGAAAGTGCCCTTCTGGTGGTGGTGATGGGGGTAATCCCCTGACTTAGAATTAGGTCAAAAGTAAGACTACTCTGGTAAAAAGAGCAAACAAGTCTGTCTTAGAAGCTGTCTGACCAGAGTGCTCCTTAGATACAGGGATGACAAGAACTCTGACATGCTTTAGATGTTTGTCAGGAGAGACCAGGCCCTGGAGGAGGAGATCATGCTTGGTAAAGGAGAGGGCCAGTAACAAAGAGGAAGCCCCTCAACAAACGGCTTGACCCAGAGGCTGCCACAATGGGCTCCAGCACAGGAGCATTTGTGAGGACAGTGCTGCCAGAATAGGTGTTTCCGTCTGTTGTGCTTTGGGTAGCTACGGGTCAGAGTCACCGTGAAGGCACCTGACAGCTACAGCAATCTACTTTAGAACCCCATGAGCATTTCTTGTTTAGATCTTGCCTGGTATTTTGGAAGCCATTGTGAGGTTTGCTTCCACTGCCCTTGAGTTGATTCAGATTTCTAAGACTGCAAATCTTCACAGAAGCAGATGTGGATTCAGATTCACATCTGAATCTCACGAGGGACTGGTGAGTCGGAAGCACATTGAGGTTAACAGTGTAACCCATACCACCACCAAAACAGCTTTGGGAAGCTACAATCTCTGTTCTACTGTTCACTATACCATCAGAGCTACAAAGAAACTATTATTTCCAGGTGGATTGCATCCACAGATACAAAGACTAAGATTCCACCACATACTTCTTTCTTTTAAAGTGAGGAGGGTACCATTCAATCCATAACAACAGGTAACAAATTAACCCAAAACAAACTCCCACCCATCAAGTCTGATTGGGACACATAGTGGCCCCATAAGACAGGGCAGAGCAGCCCCTGAGGGTTTCTGAAACTGCAACTCTTTGTGGGAGTAGAACGTCTCACCTGTCTCCCTAGGAGCAGCTGGTGGCTTTGAACTACCGATCTTGAGACTAGCAGCCTAACCGGTAACTAATCAGTTAACCAGTAACTAATCTCTACGCCAACTAATCAGTTTATGTTAATGGTGGCCTTCCAGGTATGGTGCATTCTTCTTGATTTGCTATCTTAGGACTCAGTGACTTTCCCAGACAGAATGAGAACCAAAGGAAAGTCTGTGCTGTGGCAGGTGGTGAAGGGAGCTCTTCAGTAACTTTTGAAGCCATGCAGTCTACTGAAAACTCTATCATGTGGGCAGCCAGAACTTCATCCTCAGGCTGGTTGGCGCTTCTAAGAAGGGTAGCTGATTTCCTGAAAGTACATTTACTGATGGCTGGCCTCTGGGGAGTTGCCTGGGAGAATCATTAACTATTGTTAAATAAATGAATACTCCCTGCTCCATGGAGCTGTTCTGGTGCCAAGGCAGTCCATTGCTAGCCAGGGTCTGCAGCTGTTCGTGGGACAGTTGCCCTTCTCTTTGAGGCACCCACTGCCCCTCCCCCTGAAGGGAGTTTTCTACACTCACAGTAGCCTCTTTTAAGTCAACCGTTCCCAGCAAAGTAGTGACATTACATCTGTTCTTGTTTTCATGAGTATACACACACACACACACACACACACACACACACACACACACAGATGTCGGCCACATATTTGGGAAACCTGAGGCCTTGAGTCCTGATTAAAAAAACAATGTAGCAGAGTATTTTATTAGAGAAGGCAAAACATTGCATTTTATTGAGAGGTTTTTTTTTTAAGTATTTATTCAGTGTGAGCACCAAGTAAGGAATGAGTGAAAACTTCACTCATTTGAACGATAGCCTTAAAACTACGTATTTGATACCTAAAGTCCTTGGTAGGCATTCTCCCAGAAGTTCATTATATCAATAAAATTGGAAAGCAGAGAAATTCACAGCCAGAAATGTGATGCCCCCCGCAAAAAAAAAAAACAAAAAAAAACCATTTTTTTTTAAATGGTAGAGGGGCAGTGAGTATTTGATTGCCATTCCAAAACTTCTTGCCTGGTTTTTTTTGGTTTCTTTTTTTTTTATCTTTTGTCTTTTTCTTTTCCCTCCTGTTTACACTGAGGCAGTCTTCTTGATATAGATACAATACATGAAGTACGAGGGTTAAAAAGAGATGGAAGAAAATTTGGGGCAATTCCTGCTGCTGCCCCTGAATGATGTCGGGCTGGGAAAGGCTCCTGTGTTGGCGAGCGCACAGGAGCCCGGCAGGCGGAAGGGTGTTAACAAGCGGGTACTTCTCCTTTCAGAGACCCTGTGATTCGCAAAGCCAAGCCGACTCCTTGGACGACTCCGAAGTGGATCGGTCCTTCTCTTCTGGCCTGGGAGAGTAATTAGCCTTCAGCTGGGAAATGAAGCCACCAGCAGAGGCCCAGAGTTTGCTTCATAAATGACCTTGAGGTAGGAGGGGGCCTGGGGCTACTTGCTGGATTTTTCATGCCCGTCCCCCCCGCCCCCCCCCGCTCCCCTACTTCTTTTCCTAACCAGAAGAGGGGATCAAAGTTACCCTTAATCATTGCTATTTTGTCCCTTAAAAGAAATGCCTGGAGTCACTTTGCTCCGCAAGAGCCACTGAAATGGTGGTGTGGCCCCAACAGCTGTGGGCCCGGGTCTCAAAGCGCCTTGTGCCTTCCATCTGGGAGCCCCCGAGGGCGCGGGGCGTGAGAAAGGCTCTTTAGTATGCAGGAGACCGCCCACAGGAGCGGACGCCTGCCGCTGCCAGCTTGAACTCTGCGCAGCTCAACGCCGGAGGCAACTTGACTCTGAGCCCCGCAGCCCGCCCCGCCCGTCCCTCCGCCCCGGCTCCCCTCGCCGGCGCCGCGCGCTCCCGGAGCCCCCTGCTACCCGCCCTGTCACGGAGTCCACGTCGGGACCCCTCGCTCACCCCCTCTTCACCCGCTCTGGGCCCCAGGCTCGCCTCTCCCCACCCACATGTCCCCGCCCCCTTCCACTGCCAGTCTCCTACCCCCCTCACATCCTAACTCCTACAGCTATTCCCCTACTCCGCACCACCCTCACTCTCCCCAGGGACCCCCTACAGTTTGTCCCGCCCCCGCGGGGTGCGCTGGCGCCAGTCTCTGGCACGTGGCTGCTGCTGCGTGGAGACCCAGAGAGTCCACCCAGGTCCAGGAAAGCACAGGGTCCCACCAGCGACTGTCTCTAACCTGGTGTGTGTGTGTGTGTGTGTGTGTGTGTGTGTGTGTAATTGCATCTGATTTTAAAAATAGCTACCTCCCTCTCCTCCTGCCCACCACGACCCCCGCCCCTATTTCTGCTCATTACGAAGACTGCCCCATTCTCCGTTTGATTTCTGTTCAATAGTAAAAGGTAAAAAAAACACGCGCGCGTACACACACACACACACACACACACACTGCATCCTAGTGGCTATTTTTATTCCTTAGCTCAGGTTTGGCTAAATACATTCCTGGCCAGCCATCTGGTCTGATTCCCGATTCCTTCATATGGTTTCCGTTAAGCCAGCCGAAAGCGTACATTGAAAATACGGCCTGCAGCCACTCGGGAGGGAACCTCCGGGCTTTCTGCCCTGGCCAGTCTTGTCAGAGAATGGCACGCAGAGGGAGGTACAGACCTCTGCTTAAGGGCCTGCACCTCCCCTTCAGACTCCCAGGCCTAATGCTAGGTCTTAACCTGTAATTAATAAGCTTTACCACTCAAGAATATATAATTCTCCATATTAATAGTTATCATTCTGTTAGTGTTTATGTTTCTCACTCTGTGTCCAGCATAACTGATCAAACTTCTGTTCTAAATATTTTTTTAAAAATCAATGTTAACATCTGGACAGATGGTCTTAGTTCCCCACTCTACCCTACCCCACCCCCACCTCCTTTCCTAGGCCCTAAAAGGCAAAAATCACAGATTCGTTTGTGGGAAAACATCCCCTCTTGGTTTTGTAATGCAAGAGAAGGAAATGGGTGCCCAGAATTAATGGGACATTAGAGCTAGAGTCTTCCTTGGGGTTTATCTAAAGTGAATCTGTGCGACTATTATGGAGACTTGGGAAATGCAAGGGCGCCTGGAAGGTCAAGTGACTCATGAGCCAAGTACTAACTCTTTTAATACTTCTGCCTAATTTGGGCATGGGACAGGTGGGGAGCAAAGCTAGCCTTGAGGTACCGTATCCTATACAGTGAAAAGAGTTCAGGCCAAACCCATTTGCACCCTGTCCTCCCTCTCTGCAGCTCTACCTCACTTCCGTTCTGGGATCTTGTCTCCTGGGGCCACCGTAGCTCTTTCCTCTTGTCCCTACCATAGGTTTTGCCCATGCTTTGCCTTTTGATTTTCTGCTACCCACCTCCTCCTGCCCACTCCCGAACCATGAGATTTTATTTGGGTTTTTTAAAATGAAACCAGGTGCTGCATAAAACAAAAGCAAAGTAATCACAAGGAAAGACTATCCAATGCCCAAAGAATGTGCTGAGCTTTATGACTCGGGCTGTCCTGGCAGAGAAGCCTGACTTAGATGGAGAGGTGGGTGGCACACAGCACAGACATGGTCAAGGCCGCCTGTGACTCATTGCACAAAACCAGAGACTTCTGTTCCTTCTGGGACAAGACTTCCCGAAGGCTAGAGCCAAATGAGATGCTTCTACTGGCTGGGCCAGTTCTGCCTGACAGGAACTGGGACCAGGCTAAAGCTTGGAGAGGAAGAGAGAGTGGGCACAAGGCCATCCTTGGGAAAGACACAGACATGATGGACTGGGCAAGGGCTTTGGCACATGGAGGAAATTAATAACACATTAAGTGACATGCATGTGACTTGTTGTGAAGACACTGGCTTGGGAGCTCCAGGTTGCAGGACTGCCCACTGTGACTGGGAGGCAGGGTGGGATCCGGTGGGAGGCGGCAGAGGGCTGCTGGCTGCAGGAGGGGCTGCTCTTAGCCAATTCAAACAAGAAACAAGAAAAGCTTGTCAGATACTGGCTGGATGCCCTGGGTGCCATTCCTCAGAGGATGGACCTTGCATGAAAAACCCAGGAGGCTCAGGGGGACACAAATTGTTGCATTCCCAGAGTTCTTTTCAGGAGCATTGTAAGGGGTGACAAAGAGCCTGAGAGAGCTTCCCGAGCTCAGGAGGATGTGTCTTGTGGCAGTGGTGGTTGGAGGAGGGGGAATTCAGGTGGTAGGGCTCTGTTTGTGTCCCTTCACAACACAGCAGCTTTGCGGAGGCTGCTGCTGCTGGTGATGGTTTCTGCCAGCCCCACAAGGCTGTCACTTTCTCCGTGAGCATGCACCCAGACTGGCATATATGAGATCTGTGTGCAAAAGTCTTTTGGAATGGGCATTCCTTTGTCCCTTTTCATGGAATGCCCCTTGAGCACTGATGCTGAAGACTCCATAATTGCAGGAAAAGCTTTGCTGAACTTTTTCATGAAAGTCGACTTACCTGGTAAAAGAAAGCCATTTAAGGGCCTTGACTTCATAAATATTTATCATGCGAGCAGGCGTCACTCTGGTTCTGTGGGAGAGAATGGACTCCTTCATTTTTATTTACGATGTGACACCCAGCTGAGTGACACCCATCACCTGGGTTGGTCCACCACTCTGTACCACTGAAGCATGTTTATAGAGTGATTATGCCTGCAAATAGTTGCTATATTTAGTCCGCCTCCCCCCTGAAGCCCCTATCAGCCTTCTGAATTTCCCAAACTAGCCCACAGCCAAGCCTTTGGTCAGGGAAAGACTGGAGCCCTAATGACCAGGGACAGAGGTTTCAACAAGTGTGCAGGAAGCATCTGACGAGTCAGAAGGTAATTAAAGTGGGGAGGATGGCTGTTCCCACAGCCTTCATGGACTGAGGCAGTTTGGTTGGGCCTGCATCTAGCAGGTGAGACCTCTCACTGGGCAAAGGGGGGGGGGGGGTTTGACAGGTGACAGCCACAGCCCTGAGTGACGAATACAGATGGATGTTTATGAAACACATTTCTTCCATGGGACCATTCTCTGGACAGGGTCTCACATGCCCTTAAATCTGTCATCAAGGACTCAGTGCTATGCTGGAGGGGCTTGCAGGGCTCTGACACCTCCACTAGGTCACGGTCTTTGCTGTAACCGGAGTCTGCCCCCTCTCATCCACACCTGGTCCTTGGGTGGGCGAGGCAGCTGACGGCCATCAGCTGCTGAGGAGGGGGCCACCTCAGGTTTCCTAGCCATGCAGTTGCATCAGTCGTGTCGGAGGCATGCCGGGCTGGATACAGGCTTGCACCAGAGCTCCATTCTTGCCTCTGCCCAACTTGGCCACTTACTAGTTACCCTGGGCAGGCCAGCTCATTGCCAACATTTTAATTTTGGAGAGAAGAAAATACCTGTTTTTCGGGCAGTTGCTGTTTGGGCACACACCCCAAACCCCAAACTCATTGTCATCAAGCAGATGCCCAATCTGCCCTTTGTGCTAAGAAGGAGCTGGTAGTATCAAACTGCTGGCCTTTATGCAGCCCAATGCATAACCACTACTGCACCAGTGCTCCTAAAGAAAGCCTTAGTAGAGCCCAAAACCTTACACTAGGACAGGGGTCAGCAAACGCTTGAGACTGAAGAGCCAATTCTGTTCCTCCCAACAACTTTAAAATCACTCAAGAGCCTGAAAAATGTTTTTTCCAAACAAATGAATCTGCAATACTAACCTTCAAATGCCTTGAATGTGACTTCAGAGCCCCACGTTCACAATGAATGAGCCGCACATGGCCCGAGAGCCGTGGTTTGCCGATCGCTGTCCCTGAGGCAGCGCTCTGGTCCACATGCAGTAGGAAGCCTCTTGTCCATACATTTCAAAGACTGATCAACTCTAAAGGCTACTTTTTCTAAGTGTCAGCTGGCCTGAAGTCTTATGATTGTGACCTCCCTTCCTCACCTTATCTATCTAGCACCTGATCTGGTCCCACATGGTCAGCAGAGTAAGAAGAAAAGCCTGCTGCGCTTGCTGGGCCTCAGCTCCCCTCTGCAGACCTGCCGGCAGTGTCCATCTGACCACCAGTCTGAGGCAGCCAGCGTCTGTGGCTGCAAGTTCCCGACTACCTTCCATAGTTCTCATTTCGAAACTTTATTGTAACGAATATTGTCCCAGAATGGTTGCTATCCAGATTTGTTTTCCCTCAGGATTATGGGATTTATTTGGGAAGTTAACAGGTAATAGTTTGGAACATTCAAAATGCATTTTTTGCTCACGAGAGCTTCTTCTCAGTCATCCCCACGCGCATACCTTCCTGTGGTTCTTGGACTCTTTGTAACCAGTCCCCTTGACCTCTGACCTGCTCACAGTCACAAGACTCTTTTAGTACTGCTAATAAATGCATTTCTTCAGTAGGTCCTTAGCCCCCAAACGCTCACTCCATGCTGTCCTGAGTAAATGCTTGGAGGCAGCCGACCCCTGAAAGCCTCAAGTCTACAGGCCTTCACTCTCACCCTCAGGGGGCTGGAAGTGCACTCCCATCTGCCTCATGAACTGAGGAGGTTCAAAAAAAGGGACCTCAGCGTCCTAAAGTTAAAGAAATCTCACTATTATTAAGAAAGAAGAACTGGGTGCTTTTGTCTTAGTAGTGAAACTTCTACACCTTAAAACATGGTTTGTTTTTTCATTCTGTAAACAATTACATTTTATATGTTTAGAATCTTATCTTCTCAACTTAAAAATACTTATAAAATATCAGAATAAAAGGGGCGGGAAAAATATGAGAATAAAATGAGTTGGGAAAAATGGCATGGGAGGTGTATTTGGCCTCCTCTGGCAACACCAGGACCGTGGATAATCCAACTCCACGAAGCTCCAGGTCACTTGTCACAAGGAAAGACAGATCAGAAATGTCTCCACCCTCCAAGGTCCTTGACTCTCTTCTGAGTCATCCAACTGTCACTCTCATGGCACCATTCTTCTGTGCTGGGTTCAGTAATTCAGTGCCAGGGTCAAACAGACCCAATAGACACTACTCACAGTTAGGAGGTTTTGTGGAGACCCTAATAGGTCATCACAAGTCAGGATAAAAATACATTAAAGATATAGTCTGTGCTAGTCCAGGTAGACTATAGATATAAATTCATAGACACTCATATGTGTATAAGAAAGAGCTTTATATACAAGAGCAGGTGAATATTGAGAAAACATCCCAGCGCAGTCCAGAGCAAGTCCATAAGTCTGTTATTAGCCTATAGGTCTGATACCAATCTACAAAGTCCTCTTTAGACTCACAAGACATATACAATGATGCTGAATGCAGGAGGATCACAGGCCAGTGGATGGAAAGTCTTGTGGATCCAATGACAGTGGAAGCATCTCACCACATTGCTCCTTCAGCTCTAGGGCTCTAGTGGCGCTCCATGCATCTTCTCCATAGGTATGTCTCATAGGAAGTGAGTGTCTTGCCTCCAGTGAGCTATTTGGCTTCTCAGCCCCTACAAATGAGGTCATCAAGCTGCGACCTGATTGACAGGCGAAACTCCACCCCTTCCTTCTTAAATCTCAAACTGACAACAGACTGTGTAACTATCACATAGTCCTTTGGTCCACATTGCATCTCTTCTGAGACCCAGCAGGTAGGTATGGCTCTCTGGTCCTTGACCTCTTAGGCAAACAGCTCCTGGGCTTCTGCCTCATTCTGCGCTCTGGGAAGCCCACTGCACTGTCTCATGGTCTCCGCGTGGCTCCTGTGCTCTGCCCACTCTCACCTTTGCCGATGCCTCAGCTGGCTCTACCACAGCAGGCACGGAGCTCATGTACTTTGCTGGCAGCAATTTCTTTCCTTGGTGGTTGTGGAATTCCTTAGTTCCTACTTCTGAGCCAGCTGACACTCACACCAAGGACGGTAATAAAACTGACCGATTATTGGCTTAGAGTCTGCTCCACTTTACTCGCATGCTGGGACCCAGTCATTTGGTGGGAATTATGAAGATGGTGAACACAGAGCCCGACCAGATCATCCCCTTCACCACACCTGGATCTCTTCTTTTCTGCTCCTTAGAGCCCCAGATAAGTGCTTGGATTGCTTTATGCTGGAGAGGAGTCTCAGTAGGTTGTCATCTGTTGCCCCTCCATACCGGTCAGACAGTGTCTGTCTGTGGATAATAAATAATTCTGATGATGTTTCAATATTGATTTCTTTCTTGATCATTAGGCTTGTAATTGAATTCTTAAGTTCAAATTTCTATTCCCTAAGTATTTGTAATTTTTAAATAATGTTCTTGAAACCTCTGTGTTTGATGAACAGCCTGTTGTTGATCAGAATTTCACTCCTCTTCCGTCATTTATCTGTATTACATTGTATCTTTTAGGATTTTCTTTTTCATCTTGATGCTCAGGAATTTTATTATGATACTTCTTCATGTGGGTTTATAAGTTGTTCTCCCTTGCGACTGATAGTATCTTCCATTTTGAGAACTTGGATCTTTTTCCAGTTCTATAATGTGGGGTGGAGAGGAAGAAACTAGAAATAATAAATTAGTAATGTGAAGACTGTGATAGGTGAGTGCCTGATGTTTCTGATCACAAGATAGGTGGTTCAAACCCACCAGTTACTCCATGCGAGAAAGATGAGACTGTCTGTTCCCATAAAGATTTACAAAACCTTTGAAATCAGAGGACATTATGGGTCAGAATAAAAACTGTGGCCGTGGGCTTATAGCAACTCTAAGCACAACAGACAAAACACTGCATGGTCCTGTCCCAACCTCCCAATTATTCCCATGCTCGAGCCCCTTGCCGCAGCCACTGTGTCACGCCATCTCATTGGAGCCCTTCCTCCTTCTTGTTGCCCCTCCACCTTACTAAGCACGCTGTCCTTTAGGCACTGCCCTCTCCTGACAAAATGCCCAAGATGAACGAGGAAGTATCACTGTTCTTGCCTGCAGAGAGCACTCGAACTCGTCAGGTGAGGAAATATGGAAAGGAGATTCTGAAGAACTTTGAAGGGCCATCTAGCATGTTCTCCCCCTCACTAATGTCTTAGGGAGATACTACGTAAGATTTCAACTTTAATTGATTTCTATTTTCTGCACACTATAGTTTCTGTGGTTTGATGCTGAGCCTGAACCACAAGAAGGCTTTGGTTTACTATGAGTTATGCAAACAATTTTTCAAAAGATTAAAAGGTCTCATTCTCTCCTTCTGCCTATCTCTCCTCTTTTATGTTCCCTCTCCCCACACCCCAAGCCATAGCACCTTCTTTTACATTGTGGTGAAGTGGAATCACCAGATGATCCCAGTTCTACAGTTTTTATATCATTCTTATTTTTTCCTTCTTCCCTATCATTTACTTACCTACCTAGTTATTTAAAAAGAAATGTAGACAAAGATATCTTTTCATTCACTTCCATATTCTTATTTGTCACCAGGTAGATTGTGGCATAGATCATACAAGTGGGTAGAGAAGACAAGAGCAGTGACCTGGTCGGCCTTCTTAGGCTAAGATCTGTCGTGGGAGGTCCGGTACCCTCACCAGAAGCTGTGGTAGACTGAAGATCTTTAGCTGTTGAATTGATGTGTGGTGGACAAAGGAGTTTTGAGAAAGGCTCAACCCTGGAACTGATCATCAACTGTAGCATTTTTTAAACAAATGAAAACAAAAGATAAAAATAAAAGCAAGTTATACTTTTCACTCTCCTCTTGAAAATCACTCATTTAATTGATTTTGTTTACCATGTTGTTGTCGGATGCTGACGAGTTGGTTGTGACAGTGACTTAGGGTCACAGTGACCCTAAGTACCTTACAAGAAAACATGGCCTGAACTGACACCACCCTCACAAGGATTATGTTGAAGGTCATTGTCATGGCCACTGCTTCAATCCATCTTACTGCAGATCATTCTCTTTTTCCTGACTTTCTACTTTGCTGAGCATGATGTTCTGTTGCAGGGACTGGTCTCTTCTGACATTTCCTAACTCAAAACTGAGCTCACTGCCATCACATCAGTTCTGACCCATAGTATAGTGCCCTAGAGGACAGGGTAGAATTGCCCCTGTGTGCTTCTGACATTTACAGAGGAAGACTTTTCTCCCACAGACTGGTTGGCGATGTTGAACTCCTGAACTTGGCAGTAGCCCACAGCTTCTTCAACATATCATAGAAAAACAACTTCATTAAGATCAAGTAAATTATAACTCATAGTGGTCCTATAGGACAGTATAGCACTTCTGTGCATTTATGAGACTTTAGCTCTTTATAGGAGTAGAAAGCCCTCTCTTTTTTAGAGCTGCTGGGGGTTTTGAACTACTGACCTTTGTGTTTAGCATCCAATGTTTGACTCACCACACCACTAAGGCTCCTTCATCATGTTGTAGGTATCTTTAAAATGGTACCAAAAAAGGGGGGAAAAAAGAAAAAGAAGAAAGCTAGTAGACTTATTATATTTTAAAGAAAACAGAATTAGTCATGATGTGTAAATTCTCCTAGAAGCTTTAGACTGCATGAGAGACATGAGATTATTAAATTTTAGATTGCATGAGGTGCATGCAGTCATGTGTGCTGTACATGTAAACATATGGAGCATGCATAATCTAGCTGTCCCGACTAGAAAGTAACAGGGGTTGAGAAGGTGCAGCCCTGACACCTTTGGCAAATACTGAACTGCTGGATGTTAGATGTGTGGCTTAAACCAGAACTTGAGAGCTTGAGTACAGAAATGCAGGATGCCTTGCCGACCCCGTGGCATTGTGTCCTTTCTGATTCACAGTGGCCTCAGCTGCATGTGAGCACGTTGTCATGTCTGTTACTTTTCTGAGCGGATTGCCAGAACTTTCTTCAGAGGTGCCTCTGGATGGACTCCAATCACCGAGTTCTGGTTAGGAACTGGGCATTGGCACCACCTAGGAACCCCAGAAATATAGTTGCTGCTATCTTTCTTCAAGTCGGTCTGACTCACAGGGATCCAAGGGAACCGAGAATTACCCCTTTGAATTTCCTAGGCTGTCATCTTTATAGCAGCAGACTGTCCTAGTTTTTTCTACCAGGGAATTTGTGGGTTCAAACTGGTGACCTTTCTCTTGCAAACTGAGTACTTTAACGATTGTGTCACCAGGGATCCCACCAAATGCAGGGGTGAAAAGGGGGTGTCAGATGCCTTTCAGTTGGTTCCAACTCATAATGATCCCGTGTATAATAGACAGAAATCCTAACCTGTCCTTGTTAAACTTGCGTCCATTGTCGCAGTCACTCTGTCAAATCAATGTCTTAGAGTGTCTCCTGAGTTTTATATTGCCCCACCGTGAGGTCCTTTTTACCAACCATGAGGTCCTTCTCCTGGGATTGGCTTTTCCTCTTACCATTCTTGCCTCCAAAGAGTATTCTATCTTGCTTTCTTCCATAACAGACTTGTTTGCATTGCATTTGCAACTACGTTAGTCTGGGTAGACTAGAGAAACAAATTCATAGACACTCTCTTGTGTACAAGAAAGAGTTTGATATCAAAAGTAATTGTACTTTACAAAAACATACCAGCCCAGTCCAGATCAAGTTCATAAGTCTGATATTAGCCCATATGTCTGATTCCAATTTGTAAATTCTTCTTCAGATTCATGAAACACATGCAATGATGCTGAATGCAGGACAGTCACAGACCAGTGAGTGGAATGTCTTGTGGGTCTAGAAGAGGTAGAAGTATCCCAGCACTGGCAGGGGTCTCCACGTGACTCCTTTAGCTCCAGGGCTCTAGCTCTCTCAGTGTATCTCCATGTGACTGTCCAAAAGGAATATCTCACAGGGACAAAGTGTATCTGGCCTCCAGTGAGCTATTATCTCTGTGGTGCCTCCAAAGGAGATCATCAAGCTGTGACCTGATTGGCAGGCTACATTCCACCCCTTCACAAACTGACACCAGATTACGTAACTGTCCCAGCAACAATCTCATACTTCTGAGGCATTCTGCATGATAGCAAGGCTGTTCGAATTCCTGGCTCATGGTCAGAGGACTTTCTCCATGTGTATTTTCCCTTAACTTTAAAACCAAAACAGCTTTAAAATGGGTCAAAAAAGAAATAAAATGATAAGATATTACATTTTAACCTAACTACATTTGCCATAAGAGATTTTACAACTCTCTGTCTGATAGCAGTGCTATTCACATTACTCATTTATTGTCTGAGGGGATCCATCAGAGGCTTCATCTATATGTGGACACTGCAAATAGATTTTGCGTTTGCACCATCATGCATAGCAAACCAGATGTTCACATTTTAAACTCAGATACCATTTCCTTTTCTAGATTCAGATTATATATACAATTCTTGGATTGTACAGGTTGGTATGTGTCTTTCATGTGGACTTTATTGATTCCTCCCTTAGATGACTGGTTGTTTGAAAATAAGTCTTTAAGAGGCCAGATGCTATTCTTTTCTGATAGCTGGGCACCATCTCTTTTTTCCTCCTCACTTTGCTATAGCACCCATGCTCTCAGTGATCTCTTTATGAGGACAATCATGAAGAAACAGGGCTATGTCATTGTGTTAGTCTGGGTAAACTCGAGAAACAAATTCATAGACAATCATATGTATATAAGAGTTTTATATTAATGGTAATTGTACATTAAGAACGCATCCCAACTCAGTCCAGTCCAAGCCCATAAGTCTGATATTAGCCCATATGTCTGATCCTGATCTATAAAGTCCTCTTCAGACTCATGAAACACATGCAATGATGCTGAGTGCAGGATGATCACAGGCCAGTGGGTAGAAAGTCTTTGGAGCCAGCAGTGATGTAAGTATCTCAGCACTGGCAAGAGTCTCTACACGGCTTGTCTGGCTCCCAAGGCCTGGTTGCATCAGGGTAGGGCCATCTGGCTTCTCCAGCTCCCAGGGCACAGTGTCATGTGTCTTGTCAATAGAGCATCCATCTCAGAAGAGAGAGAGAGAGAGAGAGAGAGATCTCCCACCTCCAAGGAGGAAAAACAGGCATTCCCAGAATTCTCAGCAGAAGGCCATGCCCACTTAGAGGCTTCATTGGCTATGACCCTATTGACAGACTAGACTCCACCCCTTCACTCTTAATTCTCTCAAGTCACAAATTGACACCAGATTATGTAACTACCACAGTTATAAAAACTAATTGTTCTTAGATTAGGGAGAGGATTAAATGCAAGCCCCTAAATTCATTCATGCACCTATGGTTTATAACTGTCTCTGGTTTATCTTAGAAATGTCATTGTCATTTTTTGGGGAGGGGGGCATCACTGCTCTCTGGTGGTGGGAGTAGGAGGCCCAGCCCCACTGCTGGAATTGAACGTCCATCCCAGTGGGCCGTGACCCCACACACAACCACTATGCCACCGGGGCTCAGCCCGTCATTGTCATTTTATGTTAGAGAACATTATCAATTATTCCTCCTGAGGCATAAGTATAACTGGCCCTGTGAGTCTTAAAGCCTGCAAATTTTCACAGGAAGAGAAAGCCTTCTCCTACTCCTGTGGAACTAGCTTGTGGTTTGGAACTGCTGGCCTTGCAGTTAGCAGAGGCCGTTTCTTTAAGTTGCCACCAACGTTTCTTTTGTGGAATGCAGTGTTTCCCTTTCTTTGTACATAAACCAGTGCTGGAACCATCTCCACAAGGTGGAGTTACAACCTTCCAAGTTACAGATATCC
Organism: Nesogale talazaci; assembly: GCA_004026705.1. Classification (NCBI taxonomy): domain Eukaryota; kingdom Metazoa; phylum Chordata; class Mammalia; order Afrosoricida; family Tenrecidae; genus Nesogale; species Nesogale talazaci. The sequence goes on from PVJH01021260.1 coordinate 37,631, forward strand.
CTACCTTTCTGAAAAGAAGATGAAAAAGGAAAAGGAGGAGGAAGAGAAAGACTGAGGCTCTAAAAATTGCATTATGCAAAAATGGAGAACAATGCATTTGCTTTATAACTTCGAGGTGTTGTTTCTACAATTTTCAGTTGATCTATAATGAAAGGCCTTTCCGTGATGGCACAGTGGACTGAACCCTGCGATGCTAACTGCAAGGTTGACTGTTCAAACCCACTAGCTGATCCTTACTAGAAACATGATGCTGCCTGCTCCTGTGACATTGACAGTCTCTCAACAGCAGTCAGTATGCCAGTCGGTATGAGCCAGATCTCCAAGATGGCAGTAGTGTGGTACAAATGATTTTTACTAGACTGTTATCCTAAAGGTTGTCAGTTTAAACCTACTGAGTGGTGCCTTGAAAGAAAGGCCTGGAGATGTTTCTGTGAAGATTATAGCCCCCCCCCCCAAACAAACAAACAAACAAACAAACAAACAAACAGAAAAAACACCTTATGGAGTATAGTTCTACCCTGCTACAGAAGAGGTCACCTTGAGTCCCAGTCAGCTCAATGACTGCGGACTTTACTTTTGGTTATCATTGACTGTGCCTCTTAATTCATTCGACCTTTTTCATTCCTTATCATTTTCCTCCAGCCTCTATGATAAGCAATTGGCGATCTATATATACCTTTGCAGGTAAATCTCCTTCTGTGATTTGGGGCCCATGGAGAAGTTCTTTTTTTTTTTTTAAGAGAGGGTTTCTGAAGACCAACTAACTAACCAATCAACCTCACCTTGTTTTTGAAAACTTAGGGTCTCATTTTTGAACACAGGTTCACCTCAAGAGAAATACCACACAAGTATCTAGCAGAAGTCTTCTGTGAAATCCCCCTGTAAAAGCAGGGACTTTCACTCCCTTCTGGATCTGTCGCTTTAATGGCCAAGCCCTCCACAGCCACAGATTATATTCCGCTTCACAAAGTGTGGTCTATAATTCTCAGCCAGATGGTCTCTTTAGAAGGGATGCTTTCAATATGACCATGTTGATATTTGTGTTTCTGGCATGAATTAATCATTTTCTCATGATCCCTAATAAATACCAGGTTCTTGTATTTCCAGCTCCTAAAACCCAGTACCTTTCTTTCCATGATTTCTTATGAGGGCTATGTATTAATTACTTTCCTTTTGAAGCGAGGCCAGCAAGAGCAGGAAGGTAAT
>PVJH01021261.1:0-38936 GCA_004026705.1 Nesogale talazaci
TCTCAGACAATGGAGACCTCTGTCATTACAAACCTTGTCTACCTGTTCTGATGTCACAGGCTGAAGCCCGCACTTCCTGTGTCTTGTAAGGGGGCACTCGTGGGTCTGTATGGGCAGATTTCTCTATCTGGGGGATAGACTGAGACTGTGTGACTGTTCTTTAGTTTCTCAGTGATCATGAGTATTTCATTATGGGGGTGGGGTGGGGATGAGGGAAACAATGAAGGGAAGGGAGGAGAGGAAATAACTTATGACGGCCGCTGCCCTCCTTGCAGTCCCTGTGATGGTAGGAACCACAGCAGGCTCCGCATTTGAGCGGTCGGACAGCACATTCCTAGTTCTCTAACAAGCTCATTGCCCGGCTGTGTGTGGAGCAGAAGTGTGCTCAATCCACAGGCCAGTGACCTTTCAGAAACGGACTGCCAGACCTTTCTTCGGACGTGTCCTTCTGAGTGGGTTTGAACTGCCCACCTTTCAATCTGGAGCTGACCATGTAACCCTTTGTACCACCCAAACAAGCAACAAACAGAAGAAAACAGCCCCTGCTGAGGAGTTCCTGCTGACTCTCAGCGGCTGCGGGACAGAGTGGGATTGCCCTGTGGGCGTACACGGCTGCCAATCTCTACAGAAGCAGGCTGCTTCCTGTGGTTGGCTGGTGGGGTCAAACAACCCACACTTTGCATGGCAGCCACCAGGACTCCTTTCTTGCATCCTTCAAAAGCAAACTTTCTGCCATCGAGTCCAACCTGACTCATTGTGACCTCACAGGGCAGGGATGAACTGCCCCTGGGCCTTTCCCATGCTATATATCTATAGAGGACCAGAAAGCTTCACCTGTCTCTTGCAGAGCGGCTGGTGGTTTAGAACTCTTGACCTTGTGGTTAAGCAGTCCCACACATAACCTATTATGCCCCAGAGCTCCTTTTGGTTCCACCCAAGAGCATTTACAGATGGCCAGAGGGTGGAGAGGCTATATACCCTGCCTGGGGTCATACAGCGAGTAAGTAGTGGGACCGAGATTTGAACTCAGGCCCATGGGATTTGAGATTTCATGGGTTTTCCCCTTTCTTGTTCTCCCTCTACACCCTCTTTAATCTGATCCACCTATGCTTAGAGACTTTCCATCACACCTTTCTCTTAATGATAACCTATAATAATGCATGGGTGGGACTCTGACCTTAAGTCATGACGCATTGGGCTGCGATCCATGAGGTAAGCAGTTTGAAACCACCAGCTGTGCAGAGAGAGGGAAAGACAGGCCTTTCCACTCCTCTAAAGAGTGACCATCTCAGAAACCCACCGCAGCAGTCTGCCTGGTCCTACAGAGTCGCTAGGCACGGCATTGAGCTTGGATGGGTTTGGGTTGACCACAAGCCAGTAACTGACCCAGGCCAGGGCCAATGAGCTGTTCATCTCCTACCCCTTTCACCAATGAGGAAAACCAAGGTGTTGTGGAGGTAGATAACTTCCCCAAGAACCTGCAGCGATACTTGCACTATTAGTCCCTCTGCTGAGCCCCAGGCCGCCCCTTGCTCAGTCCTCCATAGTAGCTCCACACCAGAGCTCCTGGCACTACTGGCTGCAGATGCAACTGATTTTCTTGGGGTGGGTGCAGGGGCTCTGAGTCCAGGCTATCTGCCGACTACACTGCCGAGGCCATCAAGGCAGTGCCTGGGACTTAACTCCCGGTGTGTTCTGCAATACCCAGCATGGTGCTGTCACCACCCCCCACCCCCCAACTCCTGGACCCTGCTAAGCCCGGAGCCGGGCCTCTTACCCTGTAGAAGATGGGGAGGGAGTCCCAGGTGTAGGGGTAAGCGAAGGCGAGCACTCGAAGCACCTTGCAGAGTCGGGGCTTCTGGATCTCAAGAAACCTACAGAGAGGAAGGCAACAGGGAGGAATGAACGAGGGAAGTGGTCCAGGGGCTGAGCACGCAGCACACACGCAGCAAGCCCTTGGGGGGCTGCACAGGATGGCTGCACACAGGGAAGCCTTTGAGGGCCGCCCAGCCTTTTGGCACCACCTCTGGCAGCCTGCAGCCTCTCCACCAGCCTTTTCCAACTCTTCTGCTCCAATGGAAGTGACTGGGGTCCAGACATGAAAGGATTTCAGGGGCCCCCAGCTCTGGATATACCATGAGAAGCCAATAGTATTGATGAAGCCAGGGAGGAGGCCCAGGGTAGAAAGACCCATCAAGGACCAAGTAACCTGGCTACCTGATAACCTCGTGGGGGTTGGGGGGTTGGGTAGTCCCCATAGCCCAGACCCACTGACCAAGCCGGCTGCCAAGGTTAGGATACACGGGTCATGACCTCGTGCAAACTGAGTGTGGCAGTCACTTAATCTGGTGTCAATTTAAGGATTAAGAGTGTAGGCATGGAGTCTAGCCTGTCAATCTGGAAATAGCCAATGAGATCTCTGTGTGGACATGGCTTTCTCCTGAGAATTCTGGGAAATCTGGCTGTATTTCCCCCTTGGAGGGGAGAGACTCTCTACTCACTCCCTGGAGACACTCAACTGACAAGGCTGGCTCCCTGCAAGACATCCCTGAGGAGAAACCATGTGAACCTTCCCTGATCCAGTCAGAAACCTGGACCTGAAGAAGCCATGCAGAGACCCCTGCCAGCACTGAGATGTTTACAATGCCACTGGATCCAAAGGCATCCTATCCACCTGGCTTGTGATCGTCCTGCATTTGGGGTCATCGCATGTGTTTTGTGAGTCTGAAGAAGACCGTACAGATTGGCATTGAACATATGGGCTAATATCAGACTTGTGGGCTTGGACTGGACTGGGTAGGGATGTTTTCTCCATGTTTATTTCCTCTTGTATATATATCAGAGGAAGGCCAGCCTCTGATATATACATCACGGGTTTGATAGGTGCAGTTGCACAGCGATAATTGTTACTTATTGTGGTAAATTTATAGAGAGCAAAAGAGAGAGAGATAATAGGAGTCAGACTTATTTCACATTGTGGTAGCATGCTCACCTCCGCCGATGGGCCCATCCACATGGAGAGACAGTGTGTGGGGGAAGGGATTACATGAGGGAGAGGGGCCGGGAGCGTCTGATGCTGACAGGCAGCAGAGAGTGGCGCAAGAGAGTCCTTATATGCCCAAGCCTTATATACTCTTTGGTGACACGCAAGGCCTCTAACTCCAGATAAGGATATATGTCACAGGAAAGGGTTGTGCTAAATGCACACATTACAGGAGAGGGAGGTATCAGGGTTCCATGTGACAAGAACAGACCCCAGACTCCTGGATGTGGCTAAACAGATCATTAACAACACCATGTGAAACTGCCCACAGGCTTCAATGGCAGTGAACCATCATCCTAACAGCAGGGGAGTCAGCTCTATTGTGAGATACACAAAGGCCTTATAGCCAGAGCTTTTAGGGAGAATAATTAACTTGACTTCCACACCAAAGGCTGGCACTGGTTACTAATATTTGCTTAATATTTTGGAGTATATATAATTGTGGTAAAGTCCTATCTTTGTCCCACATATATAAACCTCTTTCTTCTATACATATGCGTGTCTATGAATTTGTTTCTCTGCTCTACCCAGACTAACACACTGAGTTGTGCAGACTTTTGTTGTTCAACAAACCAGTCCTCCCCCCAGTGCACTTGAGAATCCTGTGCAGACTACGAACATCATAGGCGTGTGTGTGTTCTTTACATGGCACAGGTAATCAGCAAAACCCCGGAAGTCAGATCCTCCCAGGTGCTTCTTAAGGGGCTGCTCTGGGACTCAACCAGGCACATCATCACTTGGGAAGGTTTTGGGGTGTTTAATCCCATCCACAGGCCTGTGGGAAATGGAGAGCATGTGAAGTCATTCTCTCTCTCTCCATCATGCCTCCACCCACCCACCCACCTGTCACCACTCCAAAGAGCCACAGTCAACAACGCCAGGAGAGGTGCTGATTTGTCTGGTGCACAGCAGGTCCTCCCAGTGGGGATGTGCTGGGACCTCAGCTGGCCTGTGGAGGTGGGGCAGCACGGGCGGACACTGGGGGCACGCTGAGCACCCAAACCAGCATATCGGGCACTGAACCGCAGCCTGGATCCTGAGGCTCAGGAAGGGAAGTACCCTTGGGATCAAGCTGGATGGCCCACTCGGCCCTGGTGGCTCAGGCAGGGCTACATCAATGCTACAGTTTTCTGCGGGGCCCGGGGTCCCTGGTGATCTTAGGACTGGACAGCCAGATCAGAGTTCCTAGCAGCACACAAGCGATGTTACATGAAGGGGCTGTGGTTCAAATGCAGTCTGTGGGGGCGGAGAAAGCACTTGGGCCCTTCCAGCCCCAGTCATCACTTTTGATTCTCATGGTACTTCTGACTCTCTTGGGATACCATGTCATCTGCTGCCATCACTGTCACCAGGTCCCTCCACTCCAACCCACAACCCTACCCTTGCTGCCTTGAACTCAGCCTCCTGCTCCCCTGGCGTCTGGCCTGGGTGCTCTGTCTCCTCCAGCCACCTGTCCTGAGAGGCACCAGAGCCTGCCACCCCCACCTCCAGCAGTTGGGACCTTGGGGCCGGAGTGACACCTGGTCAGGTCGGACCACTGTCTGAGTCTGTGCATTCTCCAGGCTGCAGCCTGAAGAAGCAAGAAGGGTGCCCTTCTCTGAGGTCTGAGGCCACAGCAGGAAGCCCCGCCCCCAGCCTTCTATTTCTTTTTCTCTGGACTGGGTGTAGATCAGAAGCATGTGATAGTCCCCAGTGGGGAGAGAGGTTGTTCAAGCAGGAGGAGGAAGAGGCACCCTAAAAGAACTAGCCAAATCTATTCCGACTCACAGGGACCCTAACGGTTGGGGCAGAACTGCCCCTGTGGGTTTCCCAGATGGCAGCTCCTTACAGGATGAGAAAACCCGGTCTCTCTCCCAAGAACCAGCCGGTGGGTTCACCTGTCCACTTTGTGACTAGCAGCCCAAGCCAAGGGACCTCGGTTCACCACCCTCTCAGACAAGAGCCTCCGGTGCAGCACAAACCCCGGCGGCGGTGGCAGCGGCAGTGGTGGCAGTTCCATGACCATGTGTGAAGTGTGGCCCTGGAAGGCCTGGGATTTGCACCCAGAGGTCACACAGGCACGTCCCCCAGGCTGGCCTGAAGGATCAGAGGGAAAGACACACGGTGGTAGGTGATGTAGTCCTCATCAAATGGCAGCTTTTTTTTGGGGGGGTGGGGGGGAGGGGCATCACTGCTCTCCGGTGGTGGGAGTAGGAGGCCCAGCCCCATTGCTGGAATTGAACCTCTGTCCCAGTGGGCCGCAGTCCCGCGCACAACCACTACGCCACTGGGCCTCAGCCCCGAATGGCAGCTTCTTAAAAAAATAATCTTGTGAATATCCTTTTCCTCCTCCCCCCACCTTGTCACCACACTGGGCCCGAAGACAGGAACAGGAAAGACGGGTCCAGGGTGGTTTGCTTAGAGTCAGAGGAGTTCAGAAGAGGCTAAGCTCGGATTTTGGCCCAGGCCAGTGTGACTCCACACTTCACACTCTGCGCTGCTACCACAAAGTCAGCAGTTCAAAATGTTTGAACTGTTTTGAAAGTGAGACTGGCAACACGTACACTTGGCTGTGATCTTGATGGACACGGCTGGCCAGCCTTGTCTCCATGGGGTGGCTTCTAACTCGACCTTCAGGAGAGTAGTGGAGGACTTACTGTTTGCACCCCTATGGTCCTCTCATCTCTGACTGAGAGCCATGAATGACATTTTTTACAAGTATATATGTTGCCATTCTCACTTTCAAAACATTGTCTGTTAGAGGAACCTGCCACTAATACATCATCACGGGTCAGGTAGGCACAATTGTACAGCGATATATAAGTAAAGGTTACAGTAAAGCCATAGAGAAGACGAGATAGAAATAGTGGAGTCAGGCATACTTCATGCTAGCTTGCTCACTTCCTGGATGGCCATGATCTCAACAGCCAGGTCCACGCACGGCGTGGGCAGGAAGCCGGGAGCCCAAGAGCTCCGAAGTGGGCCCTGGCTGCGGCACCAGCTTTTTTGTCCCAAGTGCTTCTGGGTGAACTCAAACTGCTAACTTTTTGGCTACAGCCAAGCATGTTAAACATCTGCATCACACCTATCCCCTTACAGTAAGAACTGAGAACCACCCAGGTGCACCTGCCTGGTGCAGACTGCGATTGAGCGTGGCCTCGGGCCAGGTGCTGTTGGCCTCTTGTTGCGTGGCCTGCAGCTGAGTCAGAACCACCTGGGTGGACCTACCACAGCAGTCGTGGAACAAGTGCCATCTTGAGCCTTGAGCATGTTTTCAGAGACTTCCTGGTCTCCTGTGCTCAGGGGAGGGGACCTGGTTCTTCCATCCTTGCTGCGCTAGGGGCTGGTGGAGCAGGAGGGAGGGGCAGGAGGGGCTTGGAGGAGGAAGGAAATCAGGAGGAAATGCTCGGCAAGGACCAGGGAGCATTGCATGCCTGGAGCACAGCGGCCGCAGGCATAGCAGGTGAATGAAGAAAAGAAAGGAAGAAAAGGAGAGAAAGGAGGGAGGGAGGGAGGAGAAAGGGTCAGGCAGCCACTGACATGTTTCATAAAGAAAAGAATACATCGTGAATGTAGGTGAACTTAATGCGCCAATCAAGAGGCAGAGAGTGGCGGGATGATCAACTGTGTGCTGTTTACAGGAGGCACACCTTAAGATCAAGGACACAAACAGGTGAAGAAACTGAAAGTATAGAAAAAGTGTCCACACAAAAAGCCAAAAGAAAGGCTAGGGCAGCAGTCTTAGTATCAGACAAAATGGATTGTGGGGAGAAAGGCACATGTTATATTATGATAAAGCGGCGATCAACTAATGAAGAACATTTAGCAATCATTAATATATATGCACCCAACATCAGAGCACCTGCTGACATAGGTGATTAACAAAGCTTAACAACAACAAAGCCACAAATGTTCTCATGCGTTTGCATTCTGGGGTAATAGGAAAGCAGTCTGGATCAACTTTAGCTCTCGGAACTCTTTCCTTCCACATTTTGGAAGCCTTCCCTGTCCCCCAGTCTCCTCCGTCAAATCCTGTATTTCAAACACCAGAGCTCTACGTGGGAGCCAACCCCACAGGGATAATGACTGGTTTCAGGAGCAGATCCAGGTGTCTCCAGATGCTGGAGCACTAGCCTGACCATGCACCCAGGCCTGTGCACATGTCCTCTCTCTCGAGCTGTGTCAAGCATTGTCATTTCCTTTCTATGTGTGTTGGACCTTCACACGCCCACAGCAGACTCCTCTCCTCCCCTCTCCGTGATCCGTGCAGCTCTCGGAGCCCCTGTGTGGTGGAACTTGTGCTTTAGTGAAGAACTCTGAGTTTCCAGAGTTCTTGAGGACGAAGAGGGAGAAGACACTAATAACCCTACACTGTCTGCTTTTAAAGTCCACTCTTAGGAGCCAGTCCCAGCCCTCTCAGTTTTAGGGGAGCTCTGTATTTCCAGGAAGGGGGAAGAGAGAATGTGTGCCTCCACTGCCTTCCAGGCATGGTAGAAACCAGACTTTTACATCCTACCCCCAGCCTGTCTTAGAATGGAAAATAGAAGGAAATTGGGGGAAAGGATGTAGTTTTTTTGTTTTTTAGGGAGCAGGTATTCTTGATGCTATTTAAGAATTAGAGCTTCCTTTTTAAAACAAAACAAAGCAACACACACACACACACACAAAAACCCAGTTCATCCAGTTTCTGGAAAGTGCACCTTTCTCCTTTGGTCCTGTCAAACCTGTCCCCAAAGGAAGCCAAAGTCAGTTTGGAGGAGCCTCAGGGGCATGCATCTCCACCCTCACTTTCTCCTGCAGGCAGCGAGGTACAGAGTGGAGGCGAGCAGTAAGCACCCAGTGGGTCTGCAGTGCTTCTCTGTAGGGAGGCTCCCTGGGATTAAGAGGAGCCGGGGATGTGGTGGGGCTAGTACTCAGCTGTGACCTGCCACAGAGGTCTCCACCCCACAAGCAAGATTCTGCAAGTCCTGCAGAGAGTTGGAATGCTGAGCTGTCCCATGTCGTGAAGAGCAGAGTAAAGTACAGGAGAGACACCCATCACAATGCCTCCCACTGACAGACAATCCAGGGGGAGACAAAGGGAAATAGAACCAGTGTGCCTGACAGGATTCCTGGGCAGGAAGCTTCCCGGGTGGCCAGCTGAAATGTCACCCATCACCCAGCAGGGATGGGGTGGGCTGCAGACCCCTTAGCACACCCAGGGCTGAGCTATCAGCTCAGAGAATAGTCCCTGCCCTTCTTACGTTGTCCCAGAAATGTTGCCCCCACTTTACAGATGAGCCCGCTGAGGTTCGATGAGGCTGAGATGTCTCGCAGCAAGGCCAGCTCCATACATCGCAGAACAATAGGAAACCACCCGGCGTCCTTGTTCAAGGCTTACAGAGAGCAGCTGCAAGAGCAGGCTCCTTCTGAGCGTAGGGCCCTGTGACTGCCTGCACAGGTCATTCTCCATGACAGGAGGTCCATCTGAGGTGCCTGCGTGCCCAGTTCAAGTCCTCTGCCTCTTTCACTGCCCCTCCCCTTGGATCGTCGCTCCCACCCACCAGCACTCAGAGCGGTGAGATACCTGGAGTAACAGGAGAGGCCTGTGCTGATGATGGTGTTCAGTGCTGCCAGGGCCACGTAGTAGTCATGGAAGGTGGTGCACACCAGCGTGTCAGGGAAGGTGTACGCAGAGTAGGCAATGGCTGAGCCTGGGAAAGAAAAGAGGCATCACTCAGTGCTATCTGTCCCCCTCGGGAAGACCATCCGGCATCTCTTTGGCCCTTATCATGCCCACGGACCCACCAGCAGACTTGCTTCTGCACCACTGCTTGTGCCATTACTGCCCTCCTCTCCACCCACCGAGTCTAGCCCTGCCCTGCTCCAAGGGCTTTGCAGACGCCGCCACTGTGTGGCAGACAGAAAGTCCTGCCCTTGTGACAGGGGACACAGTGGAGGCACAGAGGGTTCAGTAACGCATCAGGGTCTCATAGCTAGGAAGCAGCAGAGTCACTCTTCAAACCCGGCAGTTCAAGGGAGGGGTGGGGGTGGGAGTGGGGGTGGGGTGTCCCAGCCGGTCAGCACACCCTGTCATCACTCCTGAGTACAGCTTTTGTGTGCTTGGCTTCAATCCCAGAGTAAGGACATTTCTTCTGAGCCCCCTCCTCCCCCCCAAGCAAGACCCCCATGTGGAAAGATGAGTATTGGAGAAAGTGGTGGGGGGAGGGCTTGTTGCTTGGAGACTGTCACAGAGTGGGCTGGGCTGGGCGTGAGAAGCCATCCGCAGCCTCCTTGTTTTGCTGGTGAGACAGGGCATTCTGGAGACCCATTGCGCATGGCTGTTCAGAAGATGGTCTTTTCCCAAGGGCTCAGGCGGACTTCCCCTGAAGTAGAGAGAGGCTGGAACTCAATGCTCTCAAGGCACGGCCACTGCCCAGGTCCCGCAACCACCTGCAGGGAGTTCTGTCAACCCAGGGCTTGAGAGAGCAGACTGGGGCTTCATTTCAAGGAGATAAAGGACCCTGGGATTCTCGTTACAGGTGGGAACAGGTCTCAGCCATGGATGGCACAGTCTCCTCACAGATGGGCTCTCATAGAAATGGGGGTGCTGCTAGGATTAGGCACACAGAGGGGCTGCCGGGCACCATGGTGCGCATGCCCTCCCTCTGCAGGAAGGCTCAACAGGAGGCTGGGCAGACAGGCCTGGAGTCCTTGCCCTGGGTATGCTGGCTTGACTCAGCGATGGACCAGGCATGTGCTAGGCAGGTGGTGACACCAGAGAGAGGGAGCCTCTGGCCCTGCAGTGGGAAGCACCACTGATGGAGAGACTGGCAGGGGAGAGGAGAGTGAGTGGGTGCTTAGGGTGGGTGGAGGATGAGGCACCCTTGGAGCTCAGCCCCGGAAAGATGAATGAAGGTACAGATGCAGTTTGGGATGTCAGCCTGAGGACAGTAGACCCTCCCTTTCAGCAGCAAGAAGTCACTGAAGGTCCTTGTGTGGGTGGGTGGGTGGGATGGACAGGGGAGGCACTGGGAAGACTCACATGACCAAACCTAATGACAGTGCGTAGGATGGTCTAGTGGTAGAAAGAGGTGGGAACCAGGGAGGCATCTGGGGCATATGCCAAGCTCAGGGACCATGGGCATTGGAGCGGGTCTTCAACCTAGGCCACAGCAATGACCTTTGGGGACTGGGGGTAATCAGAATGTTGTAGCGAGAGCTTCCTGGGTGGTTGTGTGGAACATGATGGAATGACAGGGAGGCAGGCACCTGTGAGCTGGACCCGACCCTGGCTGACCAGAAAGATGGAGGGATTTGAGGATTCTTTCCAGGGGTGGGTCTTGGAAGACCAGCTTAGCAGTTAGCCAGGTAGGAAATGACTGGAGAGGAGTGAAGGGAGAGGGGCCAGCTGTCTGGGTTCATGGTTTAAACTAGGGAGGGAGGTTTAGGGGTGCTTTGGTGAGAGGAAGTGGGAGAAAGAGGCAGCTTTCTGCTCCTGTAAAGAGTTAGTCTCGGAAACTCACAGAGGCAGTTCTGACCTGCCCCAAAGGGCCAGGATGAGCCCGCTCTGACTGCCGGCAGTGTGTGCTGGGGGTGGGGATCAGCGCCATCGATCCTGTCGGGCATCTCTGGAGGTGGGGTTGCCACTGCTGCACCCTGCTCCCATGAACAGAGGAGGCTGGTGAGGGTACATTTCCTAGGGCACCAGCTGGTCACTGTCAGAACCACAGTGGGCACCCACAACCACTCCTATGTCCAGGGGGCTAGCCAAGGTGGGCATGGATGGGAGCCCCAGGGTCAGGAAAAGGCCCAAGGGGACGTTCTCTGTCCACCCCCTAATCGGTTCAACAGAAAAAGAGGCACCAGCAGAAGAGGATGAGTGAGCGGGGCCGGGGAGAAGGCTTCTAGAAGAGTCAGGAAAGAAGGGGAAAAGAGGCAGAGTGACTGTCTTGCATCCAAGGCTGGTGGGAGACCCCAGAAGATGAGGCCAGAAAAGCCAGCTCTGGTCCGGCATGGACAGTGCAGAGGTGAATAGGGAAGACAAGACAGCCGAGGGCGGGGAGTGAGAGGGAGGGCGCGGATGAGGACAGCGCAGGACGTGTACATGCGTGGGGGTGCGTGTGGAGGCGGTGACTTTCAGTCACTGGCTGGGAAGGATAGAGGCAGAAGCCAGGTGCCGTGCAGCCCCACCTCACCAACAGCGTCGACTGGGTTCCTACCCAGAGCAGGGTGGGGCGGAAGGAAGCGGCTGGCATGAGGGAGAGATAGGCGCCCACAAGCGGGGGCAAGAAGCGCAGACAAGGGGAAAGGGCTTGGGGCTGGAGGAAAAGACAAGAAGGTTGGGAGTGTCTGCCCCCAGCACTATCAGCCTTGTCTTTACCACTCAATTCTGGGGGCCCTTGGGGCAAATCTCATCTTTCCTCTGAACCTTTTAGCATGGCATTCACCACCACACCCAGGAGCTGCAGTCGTTCCCCATGGGCCCTGCAGGCTGACTGTGAGTGGTCCAGAATTACTAAGGAGTCAGGGGCTCCTCAGTTGAAAAGGAAATTGCATCCGCTCACATGAAGTGGATTACAGTCCTAAAAGGCACACTGTGTTTGCTTCCCCTCTCACTGCACAGTGGGGGCACATGATGGTTCATCGGTCTTGCGGAGCGGAATTCCAGCAGGGAGGCCTTATTGGCAGCTTCAAAAGGTGGGAATATTTACACCAGGGACATGTGCAGGCACTAGAAGTCAAAGAGCAAGCAGGAGACCAGACCCAGCACACCTTTGGAGACGTTTCTTGGAAAATCACTCATCAAGCACCTGGACAGGAGCATGGGTGTGATTTTTTGGCCAACCTGATGGTGACTCCAGCTTCCCCAGAGGAAGGGCTGAGAGACCCTGTCATGGAGAGTGGGAAGGTGGGGTAGGGACTCGCGTACCCAGGCTGAAGAGATTGACGGCACCGTAGTCTAGGAAGTAGCAGATGTGCCTGGCATTCTTGGACATGGAGCTGAAGGTGTGTGCACAGCTGGATGCAAAGGGGTACACACAGCTGGTGCCCATGTACACAAGCAGCGGCCAGGAGTAGCTGTCATTCTGGATATCTGTCACACAGAGCGCGGTCGCGAACCTCCACACAAAGAACCTGGAACACAGGAGGGGCCTCAGTGTCTGTGGCCAGGGCCTCTCTCAGGCACCTTCCCTGCCTCTCTTCCGTCTCCCAGGGCATGGGCATGGCCACTCCCAACCTGATTTCACTTCCAGGAAGTGCATGAGCCGGGCAAAGGGGAGAGGGGTCCTTTTTTACTTAGGAGGCCATAGGTTAAGAGGAATAGGCAGAATGGATGTAAAAGAGTCTTTACAGCTTATCTCATTTCTTCCCCTCTCCTCTTGCAGCATCTTGCCCAAGTGATTCTCCAACCTCAGCTTGTATGCTTCCAGGGATGGGGCAGTCCCTACCTACCCAAGGTGGCTCCAGGTGTTGGAATACTCTCCCTCATTGAATTGAAATCTGTCTCCATTGATTGGCCCTGGATCTCACCACCAAGACTATAGAAAACCAACCCGCCAACATTTTAAGACAGGAAGGAGGCACACTCACATACACAGACAGTCTTGACATTCACATTCAATAACCCCAGTTCATTCAACCACTCTGCGCATCCAAACAGTGGCATCTCCATACCCTCTAGCTCAGGGGTCCTCAAGCTTTTTAAACAGGGGGCCAGTTCACTGTTCCTCAGACCATTAGAGGGCTGGACTATAGTTTTAAAACAAAACAAACAAACAAAAAAACACTATGAACTAATTCACTGTGAGCCCGGGATGAGTCGGCTGCTAAGCAGGACAGCAGCAGCGGCAAAAACACCTGGTGGTCTGGACAAATTTCCTCGGCAGCTGCATGTAGCCCGCGGGTCAGAGTTTGACCCGTGCAGTTTGACCCTGCTCTAGCTGGTCTGTGTCACCTTTACAGGAAGGACCTTCCCACACACGCCACAGAAAGTCCGAGGACAATAGAAAGAGCTCCTCCCAGGAAGACCACAGTCACCTTTCTGAAGGGACGCCCACAGCAGTCCTGAGGAACACAGAACTCCAGGTTCCACCTCGTCAGACAGCACCACAGTTCCGGTCACCCCAGGCTTCCCCAGTTCCATCCCAGGCTTCCACGGCAGAATTCCTGCTCTTCCACCCCCCCCCCCCAGCCCCACCCCCCACCGGGAACGAGCCTCTACAAGAAGACCCCTGGTGGAACTGAGGAAGCCTTGCTCAAGTCCTCTGGCCTGTCCCAGGAGAAAGACAGCTTAGACGATTTCCGTGATTTCTCAGAACAGCCCTCTTCCCAAACACTCATCAATTACTGCAAAATAAGGATGTGACTGCAAAGGTGTAGGGAATTCGCCAAACCAAACTCACTGCCTCTAGGAATGGGTAGAATTGCGCTAGTCGGTTTCCGAGACCGTAACTCAGCCTCGTCTTTCTCCCAGAGAGCTTGGGGTGGTGTGGAACTGCTGCCCAGCTTGTCTGCAGCATCCTGCGCCTCCAGGTTTCCGAGATGAATGGAAATGGAACACCACCCAGAAAGGCATGGCCAGGGGCAGTTTGTCTCACTTGGAGAGGAAGGTGGCCACCGTGCTGCAGCCCTGTGTGACAGCTTGCACACCCCCCACTGAGCCTGAGCCTGTCTGCCCCCCGAGGCTGCTGAGGTCAAACAGCCGCCCCTGGGTGTTGGCCTTGGTCCCCATGTGGACTCGGAATGGGAACATTTGTACCAGCCCCCACCCACCCCCTGCGGCCCCTCCTCCCACTTGGCTTCCTGACCTGCCTGTGGAAGGGATTCAGAGACCAGCATCCGTCGCAGGGGCTGGCCAATGTTGACAAGTCACCCCCTTCTTTTCGGTCACAGTTTGTGGGAGAATGGACTGAAAAGATCCCAGGATTGAAGCCCCTTCATAGACTCCAGCCAGTGCGAGCCCAAGAGAAGGACCTGCGTGACCTCTGAGACCCTCCCAGCTGTGACGTGCTGCTTCAGCCTCATTATCACCAGCTGGTTCATAAGCCCAGCTGTGACAGTGTTGGAAGCTGGTTTCCATTCTAGCTTTCTCAGGGGCCCCCTCTTTACCTTCCTGCAGTCCCAGTGCCCCCCGAGCCTTGCTCCACGCTGGCTTCACTGGAGGGGCCCAAGTGCTTCCTATGTCGCCCACACAGCACGGCAGTGGGGGGGCACTCCCAGCCCCCTGCCTCACAGGTGGGAAATGTGCGGCTCAGAGAGGTGAAGGCACCGGTTCAAGTTAGCAGCATCTTAACCAGGGGTTCACAGAGACCCAGAACCCCTCCAAAACAGAAGGCAATGAAAATAGTTATTACCGAATCAAACACTAGAGTAGGGGAGCAGGGAAAGACGAGGGGACTTCAGGAGCACCTCAAATCCCACCACAGCCCATGCCTTAAAGTTCAGGCTAGTGGCAGACCCCGGCTGCTCCCAGGGCCATCACACCGCCCACCTGTATACCAGGCACCTGCTTGGATGGGGGAGGGGGTCCCCCAAATCCCAGCTCGGCACCTCTGCCATCCTAACCCCAACTGTGTTTTAGAGAAACCCTCATTCCTGGGGCTCCGAGCAGGTGGAGGTATACCAGAAAGGCAGCAGGTGGGTCCAGATGTTGAGGGTCTCATTGGTCATCTGAAAAAGGCTGAGGAGGCAGGCCGTGGCTGAACTCTGTGGGTGCCGGTAGCCAAAGAGGATGCCCTGTTCGTGGAACACCTGCAGGGAGAAGAAGAGGGGTGCTCAGGGGAGTGCAGGGGGAGGGGGCACGGGGTTCTCAGGAAGAGTGGCTCTGTTGGACCTCGGGTGTTGTCCCAGGCTGGGCACTGGGATCCTGGCCATGGGCCTCGGTCCTATGATTTTCTCCCCTCTCATCCCCACTGCTCTCCGTTCCTGCCTTCTCTCTCTTCCTCCCCTCTCTCCCCACAGCGAGGGATAAAGTCCCACATCCTCAAAGAGCTTCCAGCCAGCTTCAGGGCAGGCTCCAAGGCGCAAGTTCCCTCCAGAAGACCAGCCTGTCTTACTTTTGGCATGGATGTTGCCTAAGGATCTGGGCCTGTGCCTTGGGCATGGGGACTGCAGCTCCCTCTTTGGAAGTCCTTGCTACTGGCTGATCTATATGCTGTCCGCCTGAACCGACCAGCCCCAGATGTCAGGGGCTGCTGGGACACTGTCCGCAGAACTTCCCTCCCGCCTCCCACCTCCACGTCCACCCCAGGGTGAGGGGCTTTTCATCAAGGCGCTTCATAAAGGGCTTTTGATGATGACGGTGATGCTGGTGCCTGAGCACTACCAACTGATGCCATCACATGCAGCCTCCCCCAGATTTAGTTATGCCCTTCCCAAAATTAGTGGTCCCTGCTATTATATGGTCGTATGCCACGTCATGACCTGATATAGTTATCCTCCCCGATATGATATGGGTTGTAAATCCTAGCCTCTACCCGTTAATGAGGCAGGGGCAAGGACTTGTATCTCTAGTTACAGAATGATAAGAGCATGACGTAAGTCCCACCCTGGTTCCTCTGCGACACCCTTGTTTGTCTTATAAGAGATGAAAGAAGGGAGCAGAGAAGAGGAAACTGACCACCTCCGAGAAGGGAGAGCCAGAAAGGAGCATGTTTGGAGTGCCCAGGGTCCCCGCAGGGAGGACCCCCTAGATCCAGGGCAAGATTGATGCGGGATACATGGAGCTTCCCAAAGAAAGCCAAGCTCACAAATACTGAGGGGAAGCAGGCCCCCAGCCACCCCCACCCAGGAGCCAGTGAGGGAGCGGGCACTCAGACATCTAACGCCCTGGACTCTCAGCGAGTGGGTTTCTGCTTGTGGGGGTCTTCACCTGTGGTCTCTCTGTTACAGCAGCACTAGGGAGCTAAGACAGAATTTAGCACCGGGATAGAGGGAGGCCGTTCTAATAGATCGTTAAAATGTGGACATACATTTGGAATGGAGCAAAGGGGAAAGAGGGAACATTCCAAGAGGCCACATGGTAAAGTCTAGATTGCGTTGGAGGAACTGTTGGCAGAGTTATAGACTTCAAAGGCCATTCTGGGGAGTGCTCGGGAGGAAGTGAAGAGCTACGGAGAAAGTCTGTGTCCTCCCAGAGCACGTACAGCCCAGCCACAGGACACAGCTAGAGAGAAGCATGCTGGGTATGCGCCCGGGGAGACTTTGAAAGGAAATGATGAGCATGTGCTTGGACAGTGGAGGAAGAGGCAAGAACTTCCCAGATTTATGTCCGTGTGTGTGGTGGAGAGTAGAACTTGTCATCGGTGAACTTGAGGAAGTACTCCATTGAGATTTCTAAGTCCGATCCTGAAGGAGGCCTATCATTTCTCCTTGATACTTGTGAAAGGAGAGAGATGAACTTGAAAATGAGCTATGTGAAATGAACACAAAGCTCCAGAATTCGGAGAATTCTATTGAACAAAAGGAAACTCTAGGCCTAGAGTTGTCAGTGTGGACAAAGGCTGTCTTCATAATTGGCCTGTCATGGATGGGTCTGGTCAACTGCCACAGCGGAAAACTCACCGACTTGGACTGAAGGGCCTAGAGATGGGACAGAACAGGAAAATGCCCTCTGCCTCTTGGAAGGCTATATGCAGGAGACAGGTCAAAGGAGATGCTTCTACTGTCTGTCCTCCGAGGGGGGTGGGAGGTGGGGAGGGGAGATCAGCTCAGAGGTCAGCAAAGCTGTTGGGATCAGAGCTGCCGCAGCTGCCCAGACTCTGGAATTTTGCAGTTAGGACCATGGCCTCTGGGGTGGCCAAGGGAAGGGCCAGAGCTTTGTAGGGTTCAAGGACTCAACTCTTTACTTACGCAGTTCCAGCGTGTGAGGCAGGTGTGCCAGGGAATGTGGGCGTGGCTCTCAGCCGAGGGGGTGGGACTATGATGTCCAGGGGAGGAGGGGCAGGGCTGTCATTTGGGTGGACTAAGGCGCTGGAGCACAGAGTTGGGGCTGGGACTGAGGGACCCTCATCCAGGCTCCAGGGGTGCTGGTCAACCCTCAATGTCACTGTGGCGGTCATGTGCTTATGTTAATTTCATGATTGAGATGTAGGGGCGGAGTCTAGCCTGTTCATCTGGAGATAGCCGTTGAGTAGCCAATGAGGCCTCTGTGTGGGCATGGCTTTCTCCTGATACTTCTGGGAAGTCTCGAGATATTTCCCATGAGACTCTATCTCCCCAGTTGTGGGAAGTTAGTCTCAGAGACAAGAAATTATGGACAAGACAAGATGGCAATGTCTGAGCTGCTGCAGAAGCCGGAGGAGAAGCCACACGGCCTTGCCCTGATGGAACCAGACCTCTGAAGCTGGAGAGGCCTTGAGGGGACCCCTGCCAGCAATGAGTGGCTTCTACCACCACTGGATGCTGTTGGTGGACCCTGAGCCCTGGAAATAGGGAGCCATGAGGGGACCCCTGCTCTGGCGCTGGGACTCTGCACCCACTTGGCCTGTGACTTCATGAGTTGGAAGGAGACTTTATAGACTGATATCGGGCATATGGGTTAATATCGGACTTACAACTTTGAACTGGACTGGGCTGGGATGCTTTCTCAATGTCCCATTCCTCTTGTCTGTAAACCTTTTCCTTATATCCATATGTGTGTCTGTGTAATTTGTTCCTCTAGTCTAACCAGACAGACACAGTCACGGCAGTAGGACAGTCAAGGCCATCAGAAGATTCTTCTGTGGAATGCCTGGCAGGCTCACCTGGGTGCACTCAATGAGAGGTGGTGTGGGGGAAGAGATGAATTGGACTAGTTCAATGGTTCTCAACTTTCCTAATGCTGCGACTCTTTAATGCAGGTCCTTCTGTTGTGGTGACCCCCCAACCATAAAATTATCTTCGTTGCTACTTCACAACTGTACTTTTGCTACTATGAAAGGGCTGTTTGACCCCCAAAGAAGTCAAGACCCACAGGTTGAGAACTGCTGGCCTAGTGGCTAAGGGCATACACCAGAGCAAGCACCAGAGCATCCACCTAAGCAAGGATTTAACTTTTGCTATGATCCCTTACATAGGATTTAATTTGTTCTGCTGAGTTTTTGCTATGATCCCTCCAATTTCTCACACCTGCAGTGATGTCTACCTGTGCCTGTTCCACCATTGTGTTTTGGAAGCAAATGACGTGGCCTACATTTTATAGGTTCAACAGATGAAAAGGCATCTTGCCCCAGGATGGCGTGCACCTACGGTCTCACCTGTATTTGATTTAGAGGATTCAGATGATGAGGGATTTTCAACTTGAAATTGATTTGAGACTTTTGGAGGTCAAGTGATGAGCTGAAAGGGTTTTGCATGTGGCCAGGGCTTAAATTTGGCAGGGGGTCAAAGGATAAATGTTGCGGATTGAGTTTACTCAACCTGAAAATGTGCATCAATTTGGCTAGGTCATGGTTCCTAGCATTGTGCAGTGGCCTTCCATTTTGTGAAAGCCGTGGCAAACTATGCAAATGAGGCAGGATTAGTGTGGACTGTTCCTGAGGCAGCCTCAAGGATCCCCACCCTCACTACCTCTTAAGTGCCCCTGAGAGCAGGAGCTTTTTGTTCTGCTGTACATCTGGCGGTCTGGAGCCAGGGCAGGTTCGGCAGCAGTTAATGGCAAGTGCTCACAGTGGGCTGCCCTGTACAGTGTAGGGTGGTGAGCTCCGGCCCTGGGCTCTACCCACTACGTGCCAGTAGCACCCAATTGCAGCAGCCAAGACGGTGTCCATATATGAAACCCATTATCCTCTAGGGCAGCGGTTCTCAACCTTCTCCACGTCGCGGCCCTCTAACACAGGTCCATGAAATCATTTTCGTTGCTATTTCATAACTGTCATTTTGCTACTGCTATGAATCGGGCATCCCCTGTGATAGGGTCACTTGACTTCCAAAAGGGTCATGACCCACAGGTCGAGAACCACTGTTCAAGGGGCAAAATTCCCCTAGTTAAGAACTCCTCATTTAGAAGAACCTAGAACTTTTGAAAGTGATTAATCAAATAACAACAACAATAATGTTATTAACCACCATATACTTATGAGGCCACAACAGATTTTTACAGCCTGCTCTTTAGGGAGGAAGCGGGGCTAGGAGAACTCCAGTGTCTCTCATTGGGGTCACTGAGGACTGCACTGAAGAGAGGATCTCCATACACAGTCAGACTCTCTTGAAGTTCCGAGTCAACAGGTTACATAGACAGATGAAAAAGAGGTCGTCAGAGCCAACCATGCCCCACTTGTTGGGTTCCCTCACGGGTCACTGGAGAGCGGCTGGAAGGCAAGGCAGCAGTGTGCCAAGACCCAGCAGGGGCACGTGTGATGGAGAGCGCTTCCCGACCGACACAGAGGAGGAAAAGGGCCTGAAAACGACCTCCAACAACTAGCCCAAGAAGACCCTCTGGACCACGACAGAACACTGTCCCGCAGCAGCTCCAGCCGACGAGGCCTCCAGGTGGAAGGAAGGAAGGCAGCACCAGAGCCTCACCAACAGGGCAGGGCCAGGCAGCACGGTCGTCTGTCCCAGGCAGGGGCGGCACGAGTCGTTGCCAAATCCACAGCAGCTAACAGCAGCCTCCAGAGCAGCAGTTCTCAACCTGTGGGTCTCGACCCCTTTGATTGTTCAATGACCCTTTCATAGGGGTCACCCGTTTCATAGCAGTAGCAAAACGACAGTGATGACATAGCAACGAAAATAATGTTGTGGTTGCGGGCGTGGGGGGGTGGTGGTGGGGAGTTGGGTCACCACCAAATGAGGTGCTGTATGAAAGGGTGGTGACATGAGGAAGGTGGAGAACCTCCGCCCCAGAGGAAAGAGGAGGACCTGAAGCGCCATGTAACTTTGAGCCGGGCCACCCCCTCAGAGCCTCAATGTCCTCACCTATAAAGAGGGAGGCACTGATCAGTGATCCTGCCCAGGAGAGGGACTGAGTTTTAGAGAAACCCTCAGTTCAATTCTGGGTCAAGCTGGTGAACTTCATGGGGAAAACAGAAAGCTGAGTTCATGGTCCAGTGAAGAGATACTATCTGAACTAGGTTGGGAGCTCAGCGAATAGAAGCCGTTTGTTCCCATTTGGGGATCACAGTTCTGTTGTGCCGAGAGCCCTGGGTCACATGGACAGGCTTCCACCACAGGCAGCTGCATGAGGCTTGACTCTCAGCCCCCACCCCCCGGGCTGGTGAGGGGGGCCAAGGGTTTATGGTTTTACCTTTGCCCCACGTGGCAGAGAACGCGCTGTGTCTCCCCTCTCAGCAGCGCACCCACAAAGAGGTGCTGCTCCCTAGGAGCCGGTACTGGATCTTTCCTTCCACCAGTGTGAATCTTCCCTTCTTCCACCTTATTTTTTTAAATAGGCGTCGGCGACTTGTTAAAAATGCAGACTCCAGAAAGGAGCACTTGCTCTTAATTCTTAACACCTTCGGAGCACCTGGCCACCTGCCTCCAGAGCTTCTGAAAGGTGGTCTGTGAACTTGCCTGTCAGCCTAAGTGGCACCAGAACCCAGCCTTTCAGCGGAGAGGAGCCAGGGAAAGAGCTCCGCCCTGCTGATCACAAGTGGAGAGAGGAGGAGCCCAGCTGCCCACCATTGGCCCACGTGACCAGTCTCCTTCTTCCTTTGGATCCCAGCCATCTGGGGAACATCTTCAGGGAGAGGGCCGACGTCATGAAAAACCAGCGGGGAACAGGCCACACCAAACCACTGCCACCCAGTGCGTTCAGAGGATGGAGTCCGGCTGCTCCTGAGGGCTTCTGTAACTACAATTGTTAAAGGGAGCAGACAGCCTCTTCTTACATTCACGGAGCAGCTGGTGGGTTTGAGCCTCCAACCTTAAAGCTAGCAACCCAAGACCTTACCCACCGCACCATCCAAATTCACAACCTGGGCATCTCCTCCACACACGGGGCTCTTCCCCGCAACATGGGACATACGTATGATGCTGAGCAAGGTGCCCCGGGGGCTCTGCAAAGCATTAGCCTACTACCTGAGTTGGCAGTTCAAACCTACCAATTGCTCTGCAGGAGAAAGACGAGGCTGTCTCTTCGCAGACGAATGACAGCCTCAGAACCGAGGAAACCCTACACGGGGTGGCTATAAGTTAGGATTGACTCAGCGGTGGATATGATGCGGAAGAGATTTCAGACTTGAGAGACTTGCGCCTGGGCAGGGGGAACTTGCAAAAATCCACCACTGAAAACCCTGGGGGACTGACCTGGAACCAGCCGTGGGAATCGTAGGTTGCGCAGCGTCTTGTGCTCCATTGTAAGGAAAGGGGCCAACAGGATGGCAGCTAACCATGTCCCCTACATCTCACCACTAAATGCAGGCCTGGGCCCCGGGGGAGATGAACCGCTTCCATCGGACCTTCTGCCCTGAGACCAGACACTGATGAGAAGGCCAACATCAAACATGCCCTGGGGGCAGATGACAGGGGACCAAAGGACCGACACCAGAAACGGAGAACCTCAGTTCCAGAGCAGTGGTGCTCCAGAAGAAGCTGGCCTGTTACTGGCCTCCGATCACCACCACCCTCCGCATATCTGGCATGCTGCTGCCTGGCCCCACCCAAAGCATAGAGCAGATCTTAGGGAACCTGGGTTACATCAATCTAAACAACAAGCTAAACATTTGGAAGCAGTTCTGGATTCCAAACCCACCTTGACCCCACACGGCAAATTACCATCATTGCCATAACTCCATAACATCATTGCCGATACTCCATAACTTCATTTCTAAACACCCCCCATGTGAGCTGGGCAATTTCAGGGGAAATACAATTGGCTTGTGTGCAGCCCATTACTTGTAAGCGGGAATCACAGGCTCTCTCTCAGGCCCAGCATCCAAGAACAGCTCCGTGCCCAGCCCCGGCACCTGCTCTCAGATACCTGAGACTCCACTATGACACTCTACACCCTTGGTTTTCTTAGCTATTAGAATGCCTTGGGAAGTGCAAACTGTTAATGTAATCGGACGCTGAGAAACTGGAGATTCGAGGCCACCTATGGATGCTGTGATAGTAACATAATTTAAAATTTTTAAAACATTTTTATAGAGATAATTTATTCAAACAGTCTTATTGACATACAATTCACATAAACAATTCAATAAGTTAAACATATTAAAGAGTTGTGCTCTAACCATAATAAATTTTCTTTCTCTTAGTTGTCATTATTAGCTCCCCATTTCCTATCAATCTCTACTGCCACAACCCCATAAAACTACTCATTGAGTTATTGTCTCTGTAGATTTATTTATCCTGGATTTCATGTAAAGGAAAACATTCACAAAAGCAAAACAAAACCAGAAAGTCCAGCAGTAGCTGACACAGGTGATCTAGGGAATGCAGGGGTGGGGGAAGGATGATTGGGAGGGAAAGGGGATTTCGAGAGACAATAATGAAGGGGGGGTGGAGGGAGTACTGGAATTGATCTTGATGGCACAACTCATTTACCATTAAGGGGGGAAGGGTTTGCTCTAAGATAGATGTGAAGCTGATAGTCCAATTCCCCTTGATATGCTTGAATGATTGAACTATTTGGTTGTATGATGTGTGAATTATGTACCCATAAAACTGTTGGGGGGGCAGTTAAAAAGTGAATGGGAAATGCACATAGAATAAGCTGCCAGTGAATTTCTCCTGAACATAGACCAGGCAGGTGAACAGCTTTGCTATCATACTGAGTGCATTGTGCACTGGGAAATGAATTATAGATATCGTTAGGTCAAAAAAAATTTTACACATAATTTGTTGTCAGTTTGAGACTTAAGAGTGAAAAGGTGGAGTGTAGCCTATCACTCAGGTCACAGCTTGATGACTTTATTTGGGGACACTAAGGAAAAAAGGAGCTCCTTGGAGACAGGGCACTTGCTGACTCCCTGGGAGACATTGCAGCTGACAAGACACGCGGAGCTAGGCGACAGCCCTGGAGCTGAAGGAGCCACGTGGAGCCCCCTGCCAGTGCTGAGCTGTCTCTACTGTAGCGGTTCTCAACCTGCAGGTCACGACCCCTTTGGGGGTTGAATGGTCCTTTCACAGGAGTCACCTAAGACCATCGGAAAATACATTGCAATTTACATTATGATTCATAACAGTAGCAAAATTACAGTAATGAAGTGACGGCGAAAACAATTTGATGGCTGGTCACCACCACAGGAGGAACTCAGTGAAAGGGTCACAGCATGAGGAAGGTTGAGAACCGCTGCTCTCTCTCCACTGAATCACAAGACTTTCCACCCACTGGCTTGGGTTGTCCTGCATTTGGCATCTCTGCATATATTTCATGAGTGTGAAGTGGAATTTATAGATTGTATCAGACATGTGGGCTAATATCAGACTTACTGACTTGATCTGGACTGAGCTGGGATATTTTCTCGATATTATTTTTTTTAAATCACTGTATTAGGGGCTCATACAGCTCTTAACAACACCTCCATTGTGTCAAGCACATGTGTACATTTGTTGCCATCATTTTCAAAACATTTTTTTCTAGTTGCGTTCCTTGTTTTCTCAATATGCTATTGCTCTTGTATACAAAGCTCTTCCTACAAACACTCCCGGGATTTGTTTCTCTAGTCTACCCGGACGAACACAGCTGCCTTGGAAAAAACGTCTGTGGTCTGTCTACTTCCACGAGACTCCTCAAGCAACTCCCAGGAGCCTTAGTCCCACCCTGGCACGCAGGGTTGCCGTGAGTCAGAGGGAACTAGCTCCGTGGCAAATCAACCTTGGAAAAATGCGGTAAGTGGGCATTTCCTGCTGGAAGTAAAGAAGTACCGATTTTGGATCCAGGGAAAGAATCCAGAGGGGGGGGGTCAGGAGGCAGCCTGGCAGGTACTGTTAGCTTGTCCTCCTCCTTCTGCCTCCAAATCTCAGTGCAGTCTCACAAGAGCCCTTGGTTTTCCTCATTTCACAGAAAACGGAACTGAGCCTCCGCAAGCCCAGGGCATCACATCGATCCAAGACTCCAGAAACAGAGGAAGCAACGTTGAAACAGATGGAAAGTTCAGACTCCATTTCCCAGGGTCCCCCAGGAGAGCCCAGTGAGCTGACGCAGCCCGGGTGCCTTGGCTAGCTGAACATGGAAAAGGAGTTCAAAAATGAGGACACGCATTTTTCACTAGCTGGGACGAAGATTTCAAATACCAAGTGCTGAATGGTCAATACAGTGAAAATCTGATGCATACAATGTTTTGCGGTTGTTTTGGGCTGCTAGCTGAGAGTCGGTGGTTCAAATCTACAGAGCAGCTCCACAGAAAAAAAGAGGTGGCGATCTTCCCGGTGACAATGACCAGCAAGTGTCACCGGGGTGGGTCACCAGGGGTCGCAATCAACACTAGGGCTGAAGAGCAGCAACAATAAGATTTTTCAGTTGAGGTTGCGCGCAGCCGGGAGAAAGAACGCTGCTTAACAAATGTCCAGCAGCTCACAGAACTGAACTCCAGAGGGGGAAGATGAAGCAGCAAGAACTCCAGCTTCTAGTGGCTGTCCGCTTGCTGCAAAAAACGCAGCCTCTTGCAAACTGGGAAATCCGGGTCTTCAATTGCAGACACTCCTTTCAAAATCTGTCCTGGGTGGGCTTCTAATAACTGGATACCACGTCTGCTGAGGGAAAGGCCTGACATGTCTGGGGCAGGCAGAGCCATGAGACAGCCCACCCACGCTGTCTACCTTCTCATCGCCAGAACCTATAAAAACCTGTTACACTGCAAGGGAAATGAGGGGAGGGGGAGGGGGGTGTCCTGAGTTGAAACTTATTCATGAGCTGACCTTAATATAGAAGGGTAGTGTGAATTTGGGCGCCCAATGTAATCACAAAGGTTCAAAAAAGCAGGAGAGGAGGCTGAAGAAGAGAACCTGAAGATCATGTGACCATGGATGAGGCAGGTGGCTGGCTTTGAAGATACAGGAACTAGAGACGAGATCTCCCAGAGGCCTCCACAGAGGAATACAGGTCAGTCAGCGCCTGAACTTCACAGTGGTCAGGCCTTGGGCTGCCATCCAGGCTCGCAGGTTGAAACCGCCAGCCCCTCAGGGGGAGGAAGATGGAGCTTTGTCCTCTCACAGCCCTGTCAGGGCCAGAGCTGGCCTCTACTCAGTGGACTTTTGGTCGGGGAGACCCAGGCTGGACGTGTAATCTACTGACATGAGATTAGGTTTTAAGCCAACTTTGCGGTGATCTGCCACAGTAACAAAGGAAAATTGGCATGAGGTCTGACTTGGACCCGATCCAGCTGCGCTCTTCTAAAACTCTCCAAGTTCACTCCTAGCAAGTCCATTCTGACTCCATGGGTAAAGTGACCACATTTTAAGAGGGACACCATTGACCGGGGGGGGGGGGGGGTTTCTTGATTTAAAATTTGGTGTATATGGAGCAACAAAAATATTCATAGAATGGAAAAATAATATTGTAATATAGTTATTTAATTTTAAAACACCGCAGGACACAGGACAAATTGTTAAAAAGCGGGACATCTGGTCACCTTATCCTAGTGACGCTATCAGACAGCAGACTGCCTCCGTGGGCCTCTGAGACTGGAACTCTTTACAGGAGGAGAAAGTCTTGTCTTCCTCCAGAGAAGCGACTGGTGGTTTCCAATTGCCGACCTGGTGGTTAGCAGCCCAGCACATCACCCACGATGCCACCAGGGGGGCTCCTTGAAGAATTGTCAGGACTGTGTTCTGCAGCATGTGGCTTGGATTTCTTCCTAGGAAAACTGATGACCCTATTCAGAACCACCCAAAGATTCCATAAGAGAGTTCCCAAAGCTTTCCCAATGTGCTAGTCTGGGTAGACTAGAAGAACAAATTTCATAGACACGCATATGGATATAAGGAAAGGGTTTATATACAAAAGGAATGTGACACTAAGAAGGCATCCCAATTCAGTCCAGTACAAAGTCATAAGTTCAATATTAACCCATATGCCTAAAATCAGTCTACAAAGTCTCCTTCTGACTCACGAAGTCACAGGTCAGTGAGTGCAGAATTCTGGCGCTGGCAGGGGTCTCCCCATGGCTCCTAGCTTCCAGGGCTCAGGGTTCATCAACAGCATGCCGCTCCAGCTTCAGAGGTCTGGCTCCATCAGGGCAAAGCTGTGTAGTCTCTCTGCCGGCTCCTCCAGCTTCTCGGAGGCTGCCATCTTGTCTTTTCCATGACTCATCGCCTCTGAGACTAACTCCCAACAACTGGGGAAGATAGCTTCTCATCTTCATGAGGGAAATATCGCAAGATTTCCCAGAAGTCTCAGGAGAAAGCCATGCCCACATAGAGGCCTCATTGGCTACTCAATGGCTATCTCCAGATTAACAGGCTGGACTCCACCCCTACATTTCAATCATAAAATTAACATAAGCACATAACTGCCATACCCAACATGGGACATCTTGTGGAACATAGTTGGACACACCACTATCATTCACAAATGGAAACGTCGACTAGATACCATCAAGTCATCAAGTTTAACTTAGATAGAATACAAGATGACTAGCAGAAAGTAGGAGAATCAAGAGCACATGCCATGCCTTGATTAAAGGAAATTTAATTGATTAAATTGATTAAAGGAAAGGAAATTAATTTAGAATTTAAGCTCTTGGCAGGTTGTTGGTAGTGTAGTGGTTATGTGTTGGGCTGCGATCCTTGAGGCCCACAGTTTGAGACCACCAGATACTCTGAGGGAGAAGATGGGGATTTCAACTCACATAAAGAGTTACTCAGCAGCTCACAGGGCCCCTTCTGCCCTGTCCTATGGGTCACTATGAGCTGACAGTGAGCTGGTTTTGTTATTTTGGTACATGTATTTAGTATGAAATACTGTGTAATAATGTGAGCAAAGTCTACCCCCAAAATTTATAGGTTTGGCTATCCTACTTTCAAAGAGATGAAAAATTGTCAATATACTATCAGACTTAAGAAGTCAAAGGAACCACAATGGAAATGGCAACAAAAGTAGCACTCAGACCAAATTTGCTGGGAGAAAACGGAAACAAGAATGCCTATGGGTTGCGAATTCCTGTGGTCATTATGTTCTGGACAAGCCTTTTATTGAGTAAAACACTGCTAGGTTCAATTTTCTTTATGATATTCAAAGATTGAAAACTCAGGGAGGGGGAAAACATTGAAGATGTACTATTGTGGCTCTCGATAACTGCTTTGATACTGAACTAACTGTATATGTCATAAACTCAAAGGCACAAGCTCACTGCTATCAAGTCCACCCTCAGTGAGGTTTTTAAGACCACAGATCGGGCTGAGCCCTGGTGGCGTAGTGGTTGTATGCAGAACCGTGGCCCACTGGGATGGAGGTTCAATTCCAGCAGTGGCTCCACAGGAGCAAAGACTGGACCTCCTGCTCCCACCACCAGAGGGCAGTGATGCACCCCCCCCCAAAAAAAAAAGACCACAGATCTTTTGGGGAGTAAAAAGTCTCATCTTTCTCCCTCAGAGTGGTTGGTGATTTTGAACTGCTGGCTTTCAGGTTAGCAGACTGTGCCACCAGAGCTCCATAGAGTAAGTTGTGATGGTGGCCGTTAGATGTCATGGCAACTTGCACTTGGATAGGGGTGGAATCCAACCTGCCAATCAGATCACAGATGATGCCTCCTTCCTGGCCGTCGTGGCCTCTCGTAAAAGAGACAATGGGGACCCCTCCTCCCTTCCTCTCCCTCTCTCTGCCTCCTGGGACACTGAGAACTGTCAACACCCTGCCACTTTTCTACTGATCTTGGGTCCACATGATTGGCCCCTACCTGCCTATGATTTCTCTGCACCCCACTGCACATGTCTGTGTCGTCCACCTGCAGCTATGTGCACCTGAAGAGGGTTAGGTTAGGAACCAAGCTGGGATGCTTTCTTAACATAAGGTTACGTCTTCATATGGAATTCTCTCATACAAATATGAATGTCAGTTTTTTTCTCAACACAGTCTAACAGTGATGTACATATGAAATGAGAGTAGCCTAGACTTTTTCTGCTCGCTTCCAATTTAGCATATATAACTATTATGATGAGGCCTAAGTAGAAGGAGGATGTTTCAAGAATGATGATGGCAACAAATGTGCAAATGTGGTCTACATACAATTGATGTATGTACTGACTGGGATAAGAGTTGTATGAGCCCCCAATAAGATGATTTAATTAAAAAAACTATTATGATGTTTGATCTTAATACATAGAATATATGGTTCATTTCTGAGTGTAAGTCTGACTATCATTAAGAATATTTTAAAATTATTTTATTGTGTTTCTTATGGATATTATCACAATCTATAAATCAACTATATCAAGTGAACTTGTATATATGTTGCACCATTTTCAAAACATTATCTCTCAACTTGAGTCCTTTCATATCAGTTTCTTTTTTCCCTCCCTTCCCCACTCTTCTGTCCTTGTGAAGCCTTACTTATATATTATTATTTCATATCTCATACCATCCGCTATATCCCTTCACTCACACTTCTTACATATCTCCCTCAGTGAGGGTTACATAGTCATCAGGGCTATCAAGTCCCCCTCCCCCCCTTCCCCTGTCCCCACCCTCCCCATACCTTCATGGAATCAAGTAGCCCCTACTGTTTCTGAGGGGTTTATCTGTCCTGGAATCTGCATGTTGAAAGCACTTCTCTGTACCAGTGTACATATTCCAGTCTAGAAGGCTTTATGACATTGAACTGGAGTCATGAAAGTGGGGGCGGGGGGGGAGGCAGCATTAAAAAATTAGAGGATTGGAGCCCCCAATAAAGTGATTAAAAAAAAAAACACAACCTAGAGGAATATTGTGTGTTTTGTCACTGCCATCCTGCACCCTGGATGAGTCTTCCCTTCTCTGTGACCCTTCTGTGAGGGCATGTCCAATTGTCTACAGATGGACTTTGGCTCTCCACTCTGGCCCCCCTAGTTTGCATCAATATGATTGTCTTAGGTCTTCTCATGTCTGATACCTGATCGTGTTGACACCTCTTTATCACACAGACTAGTGTGCTTCTTCCATGTGGGCTTTGTTGCTTGCCTGCAAGATGGCTGCTTGTTTATGTTCAAGCCTTTAAGACCCCAGACACTATATCTTCTAATAGCTGGGCACCATCAGCTTTATCACATTTGCTTATGAACCCATTTTATCTTCAGTGGTTGTATGGAGAAGGCGTGCATCACAGAATGCCAGGTTATTAGAAAAAAGGTGTTCCTGTGTTGACGGGTCCTGGAGTAGAGGCCCAATATCCATTTGCTACTTTAACACAGCGTAAAATATGTGTAAGAGACCTATATCCCAATCATTTAATATATATATCTACCTATACATGTGCCTACATTTATACTTCTATAAATGTCGTTTGCCTCTTAGTTCTTTCCTCTATTTCCTTTTATTTTTTTTATAAATAATTTTATTGGGGATTCCTATCATGATTAATACATACATAAATTGCATGCAGACCATATTTGCACTTTCGTTGCCATCATCATTCTCGAAACATCATTAAGAATGTTTTTACAGGCTGAGTCCCAGTGGCGTAGTGGTTGTGCGCAGAACTGCGGCCCACTGGGATGGAGGTTGAATTCCAGCTCCATGGAGCAAAGGCTGGGCCTCCTACTCCTACCACCAGAGGGCAGTGATGCCCCCCAAAACCAAGCAAATAAAAAAAGAATGTTTTTACCGAGAATTTAAAAAATATTTCCAATTGTTCTAACTTAGCAGAGCCAAGTTCCCTCCAATTGAAATTAATTTTAAAAACTAAGAACTCCAACAGTTCAAGAATAGAGGTCTAATTCGGCATGATTATTAAGAGCAAAAATTATGTGACAATGTTGATTACAACAATATAACTTCTTTTTGCTGAGATGAAGGTAATAAAAATTGATTTTATATCCTAGTTATATAATAATTTATGAATTATGTATGATCTTATCTTATTCATCCATACATTACTAATTCATCAACATAACATCCACATGTGTAATAATAATTAAATCTAGCTGTCCTTTATATTTGCTGACTTTAGCTAGATAAAAATCATAGCCATGTACTTTTTTCCCCATATTCAGTGTAAAGGTAAGAAAAATATTTTATATAAGTTCATTTGTAGCTGCAAAATATTTAGCTGTGTGGTCTGTGATCTCTATTTTTGTCTCTTGAGTCACACCCAATGGATGGTAGGGGCTGCCATGACTTTATTTCATAATCATGAGAACATTGCAAGATAGATATTGTCAGACCCATTTTAAAGAAAAGAACACTGAGGCACAATGAGATAGTTTCTTTTTTCATTAAAAGATCATTTTTTGGGTGGGGGAGCTCTTACAACTCTTATTACAATTCATACATTAATTTTATCAGGTATATTTGCACATATGTTGCCGTCTTTTCCAGACATTTACCTTCTATTGAGCCCTTGTTATCAGCTCCTCCCCACC
This sequence comes from Nesogale talazaci, assembly GCA_004026705.1. Classification (NCBI taxonomy): domain Eukaryota; kingdom Metazoa; phylum Chordata; class Mammalia; order Afrosoricida; family Tenrecidae; genus Nesogale; species Nesogale talazaci. The sequence goes on from PVJH01021261.1 coordinate 30,422, forward strand.
CCATGGCCCCCTGGTGGATTATAGATGGTTGTTATTTTCATATCTCACCCGGACCACTGTCGCCATTCTCCCACGGTTTCTGTTGTTCTTCTCCCTGGAGGGGTGTGTGTGTTTATGTATTGATCATTGTGATAGGTTCCCCCTTCCCCTTACCCATCTGATATCACTATTCCCATTCCTGAGGTCAGGTTCCTAAAGCGGTAATCATCAGCAGAACCAGGAAGTTAGATTCCAAAGCCCATGATTCCAGGAAGTTAGAAACCAAAGCCGGGATATCTTTTCACTGTGGTCAGCCGAGAGGAACCAGGAGCGGCTCCCAACATGCTTGACGTCAAAGCTCAGGATTACGAACATTTCCAGCAGGAAGCAGCTGCTGGCCCAGGGCGGTGAAGGGATGACCTTCAAGAACAGCAGTGGGACTTCTGGTTCTGGTTGAAAGATGGCCAGTCAGATATGCCGAAGAACCCTTTTGGTTAAAATGAAACACTGAATGAAAAAGGCATCATATTGGAACAGACTCACATAGAATGCTATCTTAAGTGAATCCTCAAGATGGCATAGAAGTAAGGAAATCATAAGACCCTGAACAAGGTGGAATGAGGGACTCTATGGAGCAAGCTAATCCAACTTTGTAGAAAGGTGGAAACTAAGAGCCACCAAGGCAAGAAATCTAGTAAGAGACATGTACCAATAAAATTCACAGGTAGATCCCCTCTCCCAAGGTATGGCCTCCATCTAAGCAGTTCTAGCTCCCGGTGACCCTACAGGACAGGGTAGAACTGCCCCTGCGGGTTTCTGTGACTGGAACTCTGAAGGGGAGTAGGAAGCCACCGCTTTCTCTTGCAGAGCAGCTGGTGGTTTTTGAACTGCTGACCTTGCAATTAGCAGGCCAGTGCCTAATGCGTTTTGTCACCAAGGATCCTAAAGGTGGGCTGATGAGAGCTAAATCTCATCGAGTAAAAGGTCACAGCAGGAAAAATGGTTTCTCTACAGCCTCCTTTTTAGGAAAAAAATTACTCAGAGCTTCACTGGCTTTTACAAACTTTTGTACTATCGCTCATAATCCAGGATAAAGCAGATATGATGTCCTGGCCTCCATTTGTCATTGGGAACAACTCTGAAAGACCCAGACAGTGCAGACCACCTCATGTGACGGATGAGGCCTGTGATGTCCCTCAACAGACAAATGGGTAAACACAATGTGGTATACCCATACAGTGGAATACTGCAGACTTAATGTTTAAGCGTTAATAAGTGGGCAGAGGGCATACAGGTTTCAACTTCTAAAAAGAATAAAAAGGGCTGAGCCCCGGTGGCTTAAATGGTTGAATGCGGGACTGTGGCCCATAGACTTGGCAGTTCAAATCCAGCGGTGGCTCTCAGGAACAGCACTGGCTAACGCCCATGACCACCAGAGGCAGTGATGCCAAAACAAAAAACAAAAACACAAAACAAATAAAACTTTGCTTAAAGAAAAAATAAAATAAAAAGGAGTTAATACATGTTGTCCTAAACTATATTTGAGATTGGGGTATCTTTTGTACCCATAATACATTCTACCTCCTATTTCTTTGTTTAGTAAGTTGGATTTCACAAACTTGCAAGTGGCCATCCAAGACACACACGGTTTCTACCTTGAACAGGAGAGAAGGTGAGTCCAGGGCAGGAGGGTGATATGGGGTGTGGAGGTGATTGTCTCCACAAGCAACTGTCTCCCCTGGCATGAGACCAGAAGACTTGGATGACGTCGCCATGACTGACCATTTTGATCAAAGATTCCATAAAAGAATCCTGATCTTAACAGCAAAAACACAGAACAGAATTTCAAATGATCATGGACTGGAGACTTTTTCAAGTCAGAGAAGGTGAATGAACCTCAAAATATTGCCCTAAAATAATACACTTAACTAGTTAAAAAAAAAAGTCTGCTTTGAGCATATGTTCATCTAAGAACTACCTTATACAGATCAAATTGACAATAGAAACACAAAAGATTAGATAGGGAACATGGGGACGCCAAGCGGTCATGACCATTTGGTTGGGACGACTCAGAAAAGTAGGGTTATACAACTCAAGGAGAGACTTTCTGTGCTTTGCGTCCTCAAATAGTACACTTAGTAACTGTCGAATCGGTGTATGTCTTTGCTGTGCATACTTCCAACAACAGCAAAATGGAAAAACTTAGGGAAAACATCCAAAGGTGCTAGAAAGGGACAACTAAAGGGTTTAGAGAGGAAGACAAACAGGAAGCGCATATGATGATGGAAATGAGGTGATAAGTATCATTTGTAAACCCAAACAGAACTGTCCGTTAAAAGACAAATATTGTCAAAATCAATAACATACAACTCTGCTGCTTACAGGGACAATGGAAACAGAGGAAGTAAGAAAAAGCAAGGAGAGAAACCAGACAAAAGACCACCACAACAGAGCTGGGATGACTAGATGAATGTCAGTCTAAATTCCATTGCTCAAGGGGTATAAAGCTCACTGCCATCGAGTCGATTCTAACTCAAGTGACTCTGGAAGAGAAGGTAGGACTGCCTCACTCTGGAGGAGAGGATAGAACCCATGACCACCATGCTTCAAGAAGCCCTGATGGTGTAGTGGTTACTCTTTGGGCTGTTAACCCCTAGGTCAGCAGTTCAAAACCCTCAGCCGCTCCTCAGGAGACAGGCTTTCTACTCCATAAAGAGTTCCAGACTTGGAAATTCACAGGGACAGTTCTTTTCTGGGACACTTCGAAGAAGTGGGGCAGCGGATCAGGTAGCAGGCGGTCAAGCTGGTCTAAACAAATTCCAAGTACTGGCACAACAGAGGGCACCCTCGGGTTACATTCATCTAAGTTAAAGAGCATAAAAGAAAGCTCTCTAAAGCAGGGGTCCTCAAACTTTCTCAACAGGAGCCAGTTCACTGTCCCTCAGACCGTTGGAGGACTGGACTATAGTTTAAAAAACGAACAACTATGAACAAATTCACTGCGGGCCCGGGCGGAGTCAGCTGCTAAGCAGGGCAGTGGCTGCTGCAAAAACACCCGACAGGCCAGAGGAATGTCCTCGGAGGGCTGCATGTGGCCCGAGGGCCGTAGGTTGAGGACCGCTGCTCTAAAGCAACACCAGATATTTTTTTAATTAAAATCACTTCTGTGTCATCATAGCACATAAAAAATCAAAATGGGGGCTGAGCCCCGGTGGCGTAGTGGTTGTGCGCAGGACTGCGGCCCACTGGGACGGAGGTTCAATTCCAGCAGTGGGGCTGGGCCTCCTACTCCCACCGCCGGAGAGCAGTGATGCACCCCCCAAAAAAAATCAAAATGGAAATTAGAAATAAATAGCATGTAAGAGATGACAGTAGAGTTTCAGAATTACTTAAAACACATGTGGAATACTGTCAAAGTGATATTTACAAGGAACCATGAATCCTTAAGTGCTTACATGAGGAGACAGTAAGGGAAAATTATTGAGCAAGGAACTTAACTGAAAAGACATGAACAGAGATATCAAAATAAAGCCATAGTTGGGAGAAGAAAAAAAAGTTTAGCAGCTGTAAATGAATAGAAAACATGTAATAGACAGGTTCTACTAAGCCCCAAACTGCTTCTTTATAAAAAACCAAAAAGGAAAAATGGGTCCCCTTCACCTTCAGCGACCCTGACCCTCAGAACCCCAGCACACTCACTGATGTCACTCGCTCTTGTTCCCGTCTTCCCGAGCACGTGCCCACTTCTGATTGAGACAGCAGGGAGACACACAAGCAGACCGCATCATCCTCACTCTGGGAGCCCTCTTACAGGTCCTAGACTTTGCATCTCCATGTCTTCTACCCACTCTCCCCTCTTTCCTAACTCTACCCACAACTCCAAACCCATCTTACAGACCATCTCCTTCATGAAGCCTTCCTAAGGCTTCCTCTCTCAAGACAGAGCAACCCCCCTCCTCTGAACGATCCAGTCCTCTCTTGGGACACACTCAAGTCCACCTCACAATGGAATTGCACGTGGAACACTGTCTGCAAAGACAACATTCTGGACCTTATTTTCGTGAGTAGATTGGGGGTCTTAAGGCCTGTAAGCAGCCATCTGAGAAAGTACTATTGGTCTCTTATCTGAAGCAAAGCAGAGTGATGGAATTCCATGAGTCAGAGAAGCAGCGAGTCCAGCGAGTCCGCCACTAGCACCTGCATGACTTAAGAGCAGAAGAGCTAGTGGTACCACGACCACGATCGACGTCTATGGCTGGGATCACAGCCCAGGGTCACAGTGCAGGAGAAATCAAATTCACCAAAAAATCTGACCTTCCTGGTCTGACAGAGTCTTGAAGAACCTCTAAGATTAAGGGCCTCAGACACCCTCTCTTAGCTGGAAATGAAAAGCAGCCCCAGAGATCACCTTTCAGCCAAGCAATAGACAGGCTCACAAACAGTCTCACCAGAGAAGAACGCGGACCTTCGAAAACAGTCTGTGACGCTCCATCGGAGGGGCCACGTTTGTTGGAAAGCAGAGGGGAAGGCAGGAGGGGTGGACCCAAGGAAGCAGCGCAGACGCAGACACGGCGAGCATGCCGAGACAGTGCACAGTGACCAAAGTCAGGCACACTTGAAGGTCAAAGCGATCAGATGGGACATCAACGGGACCTGAGAACTGTCACTATCACCGGCAATCCTCGGGGAGGGTGGCCACATTCTTAATTTGTCTACTAGCGGGCCGCAGGGCCCAGCTCATCCCCTCCTGCTGCTCAGCCTCCTTCACGATTTCCCCTCAAAGGCACCTTCCTCCCCACCAGCCTGTGAGGGAGAGGAGTTGGCACCATGTCTCTCCTAATTTTTCCCTCAAGCTGCTGAGTTCACAGAGGAATTGGTCCCGCCCTGGGGAAAGTTAGAGATGCCAGGCAATCGGGTGAGGCTCAGGCAGGTTCCTCCGTCAGCCGCCAGGTGGAGCTTCCCGGCCATGAACGGACACTTCGCCTGCAGTCTGAAAGGAGGGGCATTTGACATCAAAACAGGGTGCAATGTTTTCTGCGCGAGGGCAGGGAGACGGGGATTGCCAGTTCTCCAGCGCTCACTCTAAAATGGCCACCTCTAAGGCTCCTGGGAGCAGGTGCTCTGAAGGTCACATGTGATTGGAACAAGAGCTCTTTGGGAATCGCTATCAGCGGTCTCCCAGGCCCATGTTAAGGGAAGCCCTTAGAGCTTCACTAAGGGCCTCCCAGGAAGCGATGGGGACTGGCAAGCCACACCCTGACCTGACATTCCGTCTGAGCTTCTTTTAAGAAGCCCTAAGAGTCAGTCCCAACAGTGCCTGACTCATGCAAGGTCACCTGTGCTCACCTCGAGCTCTGCTTTGGCAGACTCTGAGACCTAGATCCGGTAAAGCCAGTTTCCAGGCGCTGCTGGTTTGGACCCAGATCGCCAGCCCTTTCCTCCGAGGCTCCTCTAAGTGTCAGCAGCTGAGCACCACCCAGGGCCTCCACACCTCCACAGAACCCAAGCCGACGGAACGCACGCACTGCCGTCACGCGGACGCGGGCTCACAGGGCCGGACAGCAGAGGCTGGAAGTGCCTCAGAGTTTTCCAGAGCGTGGCAGGTCCCGTCTTCCTCCCGTGCAGCCTAATGCCACCATGCCAGACGCCTCTGAAAAATAGCCATCTCCTATCCAGCCGGCTACGCCTGGTTTTCTTTCTCACCATGTGTCCGGCTACACGCGGATGCTTCAGGGCAGGGCGGCTCCTGAACAGTAAGGGGAAGACTTCTGCTCCCCTCACATCAGCGCACCATCATGGAGTCCATTCGGGCTCACAGTAGTAACCCTGCAGGACAGAGCGCAGCTGCCCCTTCCGTTTCTGAGGCGCTCCCTGTTTACAGAAGCAGGAAGTTTGATCCTCCCCCCCTGGGAACAGCTGGTGATTTCAAACTGCTGACTCGGTGTCTAACCCGAGGGCTTCCAGATCCTGGGCTGGAGCTCGGACCCGGGAGATTCCAGTTCAGCAAGGGAGCCCGGGAGGATCCTGCACACACCAGAGAGGTTGTGGGTCGAACAGGTACTGTGGCTGCCTCATTTCCTCTGCACCCCCCCACCCCCATGCCCCAGAGAGCACATACCTGGGGTATCTGGTCTATGTTGAGCAGCCTGGGCAGCTTGGTGCTCAGCATCTTGAAGTTGGGTTGGAACGCTGCTCTCCCTCACTGGGCCTCTCTCAGGGTCCTGACATGGTCCGAGGAGCCAGCTGGTACCCTGCTGTTTCCCTGAAAGAGGAAAGAGTGGGGGGTGGGGATCCTGTCAGTCTCAAATCTTCTTTCAGCTGGATGGGGCCTGACAGATGTTGACCTGTTGACCAAACCCTTGAGTGTGAAGGCAAAACTGTCGGACTACGGAGTCCTTCATGCCAGGGAAGTAACTGAACCAGGAAACCCCATCAATCTGACCCCGACATCCACAGCCGATGATGTGGGCGGCCCAGGACCCACAGTCCTTGGTCCTGGCATGCACATGAGTCAGGGGTTGGGCAGCAACAATAACAACAAACAGGCGATAGTAAACAATTAGAGATGGAAAGGGCCTTGGAGGTCACACAAGCGCTGTAGAAAGGTTGAGTAATGTCCCCAAGGCTGAACAGCTCTTTCAGAGCTGGGACTACTCATTCCCTATTCTGCAGTACACAGCCCTTGGGTAAATGTTATGATACACAAGTCTGTACCCACCCAGTGGGCAGAAGAGGCCCCAGAGGTGTGTCCAATTCACCAAAAGCTTGACTTTTTCAGACTGCACAAACCAGTTGCCCAGACACACACAAAAGACCCAGATCAGGCAAATCCAAGCCATTGTTGGTGACGCGAAACAAGTAACAAGGTGGTTTCACTGAAGGAGTACGGCTTCTTTACCAGCTCTGACTAATGTGAACCAGAAAAAGGAGAGTCTAAGAGACAGAAATACAACCTGGGTTTGCCAAAGGAAGGGCAGAGTGAGGAACTGACCAAAATGAAAGCTGGTTCCTCTTTATATGTGACAACAGTAGACAATCTGGCTCAATGTATACTTGAACGTCTTAGCTTCAGGACAGAAAGCATTAGCCATTCTCATAGCTGATAAGAGACTGGAAAATTGGGAACTCAATAATAAAAGAGATAAATAAACTGATTAAAAAGTTTGGCAAGGACAATGAGTTTCCATTAAGGAGGTTAAGGAAATATGGAAGTGGATACAGGTGAGGGTTGTTGTGGTAGTTACATAATTTTACGCCAACCTGAAGATATGTAAAAGTGTAGGGGTGGTATCCAACCTGGTAGTCAGGTCACAGCCTAATGGTGTCTCCTTGTGAGGGTGGCCATCTCATAAGGAGGGCTCTGGGAGCAAGGCCCCATCCCCCACCTTCACCTGCCTGCCTGTTGGCCACCCTGAGAGCTGCAGGAGCCTCGCCAAGGTTCCACCAACCTCACCTCGGATCCACACGCTCTGCACCCACCGGCCCATGCTCTTCCTGCATCCCGCATCACTGCATGTGGCTGTGTGAGTCTGAAGAGGGACTTATGGGCTCGTATCAGATTTATGGACTTGAGTTAGACTGGGCTGGGATATTTTCTTGATATTACTTCTTGATAAAAAACTCTTTCTTACATACATACAAAAGTAAACCTCAGAAGTTTTTTCAAAGCTATATATTTATTTATTTACAAAACAACTTTGTCACCTTTGAAGTACTCTCCATTGCATTTAATACATTTGTCAAATCCGTGATTTCATTCTTGGGAACATTTTTCTAACTCATCTGTTTGGATGACCGACAGCACCTCCATCATTTTCTTCTTCACGTCTTTTGCATCATCAAATCATTGTCCTTTCATGTCCCTCTTCATTTGTGGAAACAAAAGGTTGCACAGAGTGAAGTCAGCTGAGTGAGATGCTTGGGGCAGGGAGGTATACTGTTTCTTTTGCTAAAAACTGGCTCACTGAGATGGCTGCGTGACCGTTCTTTGGTCACACACTGTTACACAATCCTTTTAAAACCTCTCAACAGAAAACTTGATTAACGTTTCACCTGGTGGAATGAACTCCAGATGCACTACAAGCCAACATTTTGGTTCATTCAGGAAGTTGACAAGACATCCAGGTGAGGTTTGTCATCAATCGACATTTCACCTTTTCTTGAAACGAGAAAACCATTTGAGTTTTTCCCATAGCACTGCCCTTTTAAACGGTGTTGAGTATCATGACCGTTTCTGTGGCATTTTTCCTAAGCAGGAAACAAAATTTCACAGCCACATGTTGTCCTCTTAGATCGGCCATCACAAAAAACGAAGTTTTTTTCATGAGGAGTGAAACTGCTTTTACAAAAAATTCCCTCTGTGGCCAAAGAGAACCTTCCATGCGATGCCTCTGGGTGAACTAACTCAGAGCGAATTCCTCAATGCTCGCCCAGCAGGGAAATGATGTACTACAAAAACTCCGCCCAGTGGAGTGTTTTTTCTGTGTGTTTGGTGGGGGATAGGGGGTACCCCCAAGTATGATTGTATCTGGATTTG
>PVJH01021262.1:0-11815 GCA_004026705.1 Nesogale talazaci
GGGGGGGCTGAGCGGTGCCTCAGCTGGCAGCTCTGGGGAGGGGATGGTTCCCTTTACCCACCGAGAAGGAGCTGAGCTTCACGCCCACGCCATGGTGCTTCCTGCCCAGGCCAGCCAGGTACTCGTCCAGCGAGGCCAGGTCCTCCACATGTGTCACCGCAGCGTCAATCACCAGCATCACCTGCCAAGGCCCAGGCAGCAGTGAAACAGAAAGGCCCAGGACCTGAGACCCGCCCGGGCAGGCACCAGAACCCTCGGTGGGAGGGTTGGCCGGCTCAGAGATGGTTGGCAACCTTGCCGGAGGCAGCAGGCACTCAGCAGGTGATAGCCAGACTGCTCACGTTGCAACCCATGAAGGTATCTCCTCCCTCTCCATAAGCCCATTTCCCAGGAAGAGGGAGAGTCCCGAGCGTCTCAGAAAAGACCAGCCTGGTCTTTAAGGATGGAGACTCTTCCTGGCCGGGAGAAACACCACCTACAGGAAGCTGGGGACCAGGCTCAGGGCGATGACCAGTTGAGGCCAGTTGGCTGAGAGCAAGTCAGAAGATGAGACCCTGGCCCAACCCAGAGGGACAGGAGCAGGTACTCCTGATAGGAAGAGGCGCTGGGGGAGTAAGATGAGGCCTCAGGGCAGAAATTAGAAGTGACTTCCTCCAAGTCCTCCCTCCATTCCCAGGTCCCAGAGGCCACACCCACCAGGGCCCCAGCCTCCTGCCTTCCGGAACCTCACCTTCCGGATGTGGTCCAGGAACTCTGGGGAGGAGAGGCAGTCCTCCACGCTGGAGAACTGGCGGCAGTTGTACTGGAAGAGGGGCAGCAGGTCTGGCTCCAGGTCAAACAGCCTGTAGGGAGGTCCCGATGTTGGTGTCAGCCTTCCAGAGACCCCCGAGAGCCCTCGCCGTCCAGCAGTGCGGAGGGGAAGGAGCCGGAGCTGGGCCATAAGCTCTGGGGCATCCCTCCAACCTGGCCAGGGCTCTTGACTGGCTGCTGCCTCCTCCCCACCCCTTAAGCCAGCTCCTGCGGCAGCCTGTGAAGGGCCTGTGTCACCAGGTCTCTCACGGTCCCTGGCACACAGTGGCTGGACACCGTCAAACGCATTCCAGCTCCTATTAATGTCACAGACTAGAATTGCCCTGCACGGTCTTCTGGGCAGCCATCTTTGCAGAAGCCGGTTGCTGTATCCATCTCTCTTGCAAAGTTGCTGAGGGCCCGGGACCATCATGCTCTGTTAGCAGCCGGAGGTCACAGGGGCTCCTCTATTGTGACCACAGGAAGGGGAAGCGCATAACAGAAACCTGTCTCTCTCCCTCCACCTCCACCACCACCACCACCACCACCACCACCAGAGCCTCCAACTCTTGGGCCAGCACTTCCCCCACTCTCCTCAGGCTCCACACCTCACTGCAGTGGAGTGGAGTCCCATCAGGACATCCTACAGGATGGGCAGACTGGCTCCCTTTGGGTCTCTGAGAATTTAACAAGGGTCAGACCAGACTATCTCATCTCCCTGCAAGGAGAGCCGCGGCTGGGTTCAGCTCAATGCATAGCCCAACCCCCCTCCAGGGTCCAGCACTCCAACTCTGGGGCCCTGAGTACTTCCCAGGTGGTTAGTGTACGTCTCCCCCACAGTCCTCACCCTGCTATGGAAAATCTCCATAGAGAAGGTGGGCTGGGGCACTTGGACTAAGCAGAGAACCAGGAGGAAGCCCCCTGGCACATTTGGGTGGGGGTTGGGGACCACGAGGTGGGCTCCTCTCTAGCTTGGGAGAGTTTTACAAAAGCCTGGTGGCGGGCTGAGTCCCCGTGGCTTGTAGTGGTTTGCGAGGGACTGCGGCCCACTGGGATGGAGGTTCAATTCCAGCTCCTCAGGAGCAAAGGCTGGGCCTCCTACTCCCACCACCTAAGGGCAGTGATGCCTAAAAAAAAAAAAAAAAAAAAGCCTGGTGAGAAGGTCAGGGTAAGCTCAGGGAACCCCGTTCTCTGAACCTCCCAGACCCTGTTGTCTTTCGGTGACTGAGCGGGGGCTGCGGATAGGCCTTCCCTTTTCCCGTGGGGTCTGCACATCGCTCGCCCGTCTCCCTGGAAGTGAGACGTAGGGAGCCTGCGTCTGTCCCCCTTGCCTGGGGGTCCCCTAGTTCTTTTCCCGGGGAGGGTTTTCTGTGCGCAGCCCTCCAGTCCCGCACGGCCCGGGGACCCCCACATCTCCCGCGGCCGGCCACCCCTGGGGCAGAGCCAGAAGGGGCACAGCCGGCTGGGTTCGAGGAGGGCGGTCAGCACGGCCCCCCACCCCAAAACCCGCGGGACGCACCCACCGCCCGGCTTCGCCCCGGGGCCGCCTCACCTGGCGAACAGGACGGTGCCGTGGCGCACGGGGCTGCGGCTCACCACGCGCCAGCTCTGCCGGATCAGCTCGGGCTCGGGCCGCTGCATGGTGGCCGGGACCCTGGGCGGCTGCGCTCCGGGCGCCCGCGCCGTCCGTCCCTGCCCGGGCAGCGCCACCTGCGCGGGGACCCCCCCGCCCGCGGCCACGGCTCCTCCCGGGTCCCGAGTGACCACGCGCGATCCCTGCCCGGCCGGGGCCCGCCCCGGGCGCCCCGCGGCTCCGCCCCCGCCCCGCCCCGCCGGCGCTTTAAAGCCCGCGCGGCCCCGCCCCCGCCGTCCCTAACCCCCTTCCCCCTACCCTCCCCCCATCACGCGCGTCTGCGCTCTGCCCGGCCCGAGCCTCCCGGCGGCGTGGGAAGTGGCGCTCCAGAGCCGAGCGGCACTCAGGCTCAGCAAAGCCTAGGGGTTCTGCGAACCGAAAATCAAGGCAAGGCCCGCGCCGGCATGGGTTTGGGATTACTGTTCCCAAGGGTCCAGGTGCTACCTGCAACCAGTGAGCACCCACCAGCCCCTCCTCCGTGGGTGCAGGATGGGGCAGGCCACGTCTGTGAAACTTCCCGGGCTGGGAAACCCGGTGGGGTCGTCCTCGTCTGTCTGACACGGACCCTCCGCATTTGGGTTTGAGGGGCTAGGGCAACCTTCTTCATTCCGATAGCTCCTCAGGTGGTGGTGACCCCCAATTATAAAATTCTTTTCTTTGCGATTTCAGCACTGTCATTTTACTCCGGTTAGGAAGGGGGCGACCCCTGTCAAAGTGTCGTTCAGCCCAACAAAGGGGTTCACAGGTTCACAGGTTGGGAAGCGATGGGCTAGGACCCAGGCAGAGTGGAACTGAAACCACTTCTCTACACACCCCAGTAGGACTGATGGTTGAGCATTGGGTTGCTCACAGCGAGGTTGGCGGTTCAAACCCACCAGCTGCTCTGTGGGAGCCCATGTGGCTGACTGCTCCTATTCTGACAAAGGGGAGCACTTCTGCCGAGTCCTGCAGGGAAGCCCCACCCAAATATCCCCCAGAGCAGGGGCCGGCAAACTCAGCCAATCCTGTTTCTGACAACAATTTAAAAATCATTCGGGAGTCAAACGTGTGTGTGTGTGTGTGTGTGTGTGTGTGTGTTTCCAAACAAGTGAAATCACCACAATCTGAAATAATATCCTTTAAACTTTTTCAAATTCACCTCGGAGCCACAGGGTCTTCCTTCCCCAAAGAACCAGACTTGGGTTGGGAGTCAGTTTGCCAACCCCTGGAACTCGAACTGTGGATACCAACTCATGAGTGCAGACCCTTCCGGGTCGGCTAGACCTGCCCCTGTGGGTGTCTGAGACGATGACTCTTTGTGGGGCTGCAGAAAGTCCTGTTTCCCACAGAGCAGCCGTTGGTTTCAAACTGGCCTTGACCCACTATGTCACCAGGGTTCCCTTGCTGACCCCTACCCTCTAGGGATTTGAGGTTGCCATCACCTGGCCCTCTGATGTGCTAGCCAGGGGCTACCTGTGGCTGAGATGAAGGTGCCTTCTGCCCAAGCTCTGGGTCTGACTGGGACGCTGGCATCGATTGGAAGCCACCAGGGTTCGGAGCCTTGGGGACAGAGCCAAGACTGCAGCCATCCTTCTAATTCCAGCTCCTCCTGGGCAGGTGGGACTTTGGGGGCAGGAAGTGTGAGCCTGTTTCCTTGTCTGGAAACCCCAGGCATTGGGCTCTAGCACTCCGGTCTTGCATGATTGTTAATGAACTTACTATCTTTTTTAATTTTTTTTATTTTTTAGGCATCACTGCCCTGGTGGTGGGTAGGAGGCCCAGCCTTTGCTCCTGGGGGCCGGAATCGAACCTCCATCCCAGTGGGCCGCAGTCCCGCGCACAACCACTACGTCACCGGGGCTCAGCCCCTTACTATCTTTTTAAGTAGATGTACCCATGTGTGCTGTTGGTCACCTGTGTCTTATACTTCTGGCCCATTATTCTCGTGTCTCTAAACTCTTCTCCCCACTGTCTGTCCACTTCTGTCTCCGGGCCTGTTTCCTCCCCTGTACAGTAAGGGGGTTCAGTCTTATGACCTCTACAGACCTCTCAGAATGGATCTTTTGGTTCCAGGGACCCTAGGTGATGAGCAGCCTGGAGCTCCATGCCCAGCGCTGAATCTTCTCCTTGTCCTGAATCAGCACTGAGAGCCTTGGCTCTCCATTTCCCCGCCTCCCAGCCAAGCACAATGCAAGCAGGACTTTGGGGTGGCCCCCTTCCCGTCTCCCCACACATCTGAGGCGGTGCTCTGAGCCAGCAAAGACAGCAAGGCTTTAGGCAGCCAAGAAAGGCTGGTGTCCTGGAGTCTTGAGATTACCCAAGCAGAAGCACAAAGGGGCGGGGACTACAGGAGACCCATTTGGGGACAAAATGCGCAGCTAATGTCCTCTGGCCCTCCCTGCAGGCAGAGGGCAGCCCAGGTCACAGGGAAGGCAAGTGTCTGCTTTTCAGTGGCCTGATTGTCGAAGGCTCCCTGCAAGGTGCATGACTGGTCTAAGCTCTCTCACTTCCCGGGCTTACTCTTCTTGACACACCAGAAGCCTCTGTACCACTCACCTGGTTCCAATGAGTCAGTGCCTGAGCCAGGGGCGGGGCAACACTTTGTCTTTCCAGAGCCAGAGGGACACATGTGGAGAGGATCTTGTGCATTCTGGCACAAACACCAGGTTCCTAACCCACATTTGAAGGGCTGTGCTTGGCTCCCTGCTTGGCATGTGCCCTGGATGGGACTTGGGCAAGGGGTTATCATCTACAAGAACATTCCAGCCCTGTTTAGTCATTATCCACAATTTACCCAGATGCCTGCTGGGCGGGCCTTTTTTGCCACCACCTCTCCATCCTGTGACCCCTGGACTCGAGTCCTTTACTTGTCTTCTGCTGGACAGTTGAGGAGCTGGAGGTATGGACACAACTACTACATGATGGTGCTGGGATTCTACCGAGTCTCTGGCCCAGTCCCTAGGCCCCCAGAAGCCCCTCCCTCCCTCCCTCCCTCTACTGGACTGCGGTAAAAAGCTGTGTCCACAGTTCACACCATGCCAAGGTCAAGGAGTTTGAGGTGTGGGTCTGTGGTGTGCAGAACCAGCCTTCCCAGAGTCAACTGTGGGCAGCTCTTTCCGGCATCAAGCTGGTTACGTGCAATGGGTACACGTAGGAGTCCTGGCACCTGGGGGACTGGCGAATGCTCTCGATGGGCTTCTTGCTTCCTGGGACAGCCCTTGCCAGGCCCTCCCAGCACAGCACATGGGGTGCCAGGCGAGCTGCTGCACAGAGTAGTGGGGAGTGGCCCCCGGGGGAGGTCCGACTGTTCTCCTGAGACCTGGCTGCACGTTATGCTGTTGTTGTTGTTTGTTTTTGTTTTTTGGGGCATCACTGCTCTCCGGCGGGGGGAGGAGGCGGCCCAGCCCCACTGCGGGAATTGAACCTCCGTCCCAGTGGGCCGCAGTCCCGCGCACAACCACTACTGCCACCAGGGCTCAGCCCTACCACGTTATTCTGGAAGGTGCTCCAAGTCCAGCAACCGGGAGAGCAGCAGGAAAGAGATCAGCTCACAGCTGATTCCTAGCCTTACTTACCAAGCCGGGCAGAGTTGACGCCTTTATGGGTAAAATGGAGGAAAAAACCCATCATTGGCTTCCCTGGGCTTCCTGAGGACTCAACATCCCAGAGGTGGCAGGACTCTGCAAACTGCACACTGCCACTGAGACAGCCACTGGTCCTTTCCCCGCTTTCCGAAGGACCTGAAGGACGCCCCCTTCCCAGACCCCTTTAGTCCTAAGGGGGAAGTGTGGGCAGCTCCTAAGGCAGGACGTCCCCTGCCGTCCCAAGCCTTCAGAGGGGGCCACTCACCATCTCAGAGACGGCCTTGGTCATTGCTCTTCCTCCTCTAGGCTTGGAAGACGTGAAACGAGGGGGAATGCATGGCCTTGGCACAAAGCAGCCTGGTGGCAGTGGCTCCGTGGTTCCAGCACCCGGAAGGCCAGTGGTGGGCGGGCAGGCGCTGGTCCAGAGGACACGGGGCAGCCGGCTTCTGTGGGCCCTGACCACCGTTCTCCTCTGGGTGCTACTCTGAGCTGGAACTGGCTGGATGACAGTGGGTTTGGCTCATTACAGAAAACGTTCAAATCCATCCATTTGAACTGGCAGGTACCTGTGCACAGGGGCGCCTGGAGGAGCCAGCTGCCCTGGCCAGCTTGGAAACAAGGCATAATGGAGGGTCTCCTCTGCTCAGAGAGGTCTTTCGGGGAGTCAGAGGACAAGTCGGATTTGATTAAGAACGAGAACAACATGGGATTCCAAACAAGAGTCATTTATTACAAAACGAACTGGCCTCGATCCGCTCTGGAAATGTGCTTGGGAAGCTGGCCGGAGACTGGGCTGACAAAGGCCTTGGTGGTCACCACAGGCTTGTGGGGCACGTCACATTTCTGCTGGCTCCTGAGCCCCTGCTAAGAGCAGCACCCTGAGTGCTTCCCCGGCCCTGTGCGCCCCAGGACCTTCCAAGTGGCAGAGCCTAGAGTCCTCGGGGCCTGTCCCCAGAGCAGTCTGCCAGGCGAGGCGTGGAGGAGGGAGGACGTGGGCAGGGCCTTCCCTTCTCCCGTCCTCACTGCCATCAAGCTGATGCCCACTCGGGACAGGGTAAAAGGAATCCTGCGGGAGTAGAAAGCTTCGTCCTTCTTCCGTGGAGCAGGTAGTGGTTTCGAACCGCTAACCTTACGTGATGGGACAAACAGGAAGTTGCTGAGGGGCGGCCTGCTTTCAGCAAGCTCATCGTGAGAAGCGAGGGTGGTACAGACGGCATCGGCCGCCACCTGGCTGGCACCGTGGGTCACCTCTCTAGCTCCCGAGTTCCAGCTCCAGAAGCACCCCCCACTGGCTGCCCCCACACAGGCAGAAGCAATCAGTTCCACGGTGGGGAGGCGGGAGAAGCAACAGAGATGTTCCACCCTGCAGCCTTCCCTTCACCAAATGCAATGAAGGGAGCAGCCCAGGGCAGCACAGGCAGGACTTCCTGCTGGGGTGGAGGGTGGGGGCAGTCAAAGGGCTGCAGGCCTGGCTGGGGGGTCAGCAGGCCCCAGATCGGATTAGCCAGCCGGCCTGCGTCTGCATTTCCTCAATTAACATTAATGACAGGCACTCTGAACTTCAGTCTGTCCCAGAAGCTTCCCTTGCAGCCACGCAGTGAGTACACAGCCTGTCCCTGGGACCAATTTCCAGTCTCCGTGGCAACCGTCTCCGGAAGCTGTTCCACAGAGCCCTGACCTTGTCAGGCGTGGGGGGCTGCCGAGGAGGGAGGCAGCGGCTCGCCTTCAAGCCCTGAAGCGCACAGGCTGGAGACCATGCTTCCTCGGGAGAGGGAGGCAGGTGGAGGAGCTGGTCTGGGTCTGACCCAGCCTTGCTCAAAATGCTTTCCATGTGGAAAAGGGGGGCGAGGGACAGGGGTGAGCTTCTTACTGAGTGTCACAGTGGCGGAGAGAGGACACAGACCCAACCCTCACTGCTGTCGGGCACACTCCGACTCACAGATGCTGGGAGGCATTTCCAGGTGCTCCGTGAAGTAATCACACAGAGGAGAGGGGCAGGGGCCCAGCGGTGACAGGCTGGAGTCCCCTGCCCCCACGGCCCCTTAGAGCCCCAGCCCCACAGACTCGCTGTGCGGCGAAGGTCTGCACCCTCGCAGGCAGCCTTCAGGGACTGTATCTGTCCTGCTCACAGCAGCTCTGGCTGCTCCCAGGCCTGCCTGGCACGGCTCCCCCACCCTCCGAGGGGGTTGGGCGTCATCCCCTGCCCCCCACCCAGCCCCGTCCCTTATACACCACACCCCCTGCTGCCACGCAAACCTGCAGGGGGGCAGCTGGGAGGCCTGGCTCAGTGTGGCTGCCCTCGGACCGTGCAGCCGGCCCGTGGGACCGAGGCTCCGCCTGGGTGTGACCCCATGTGAGACCCAGCTCTCCACCCTCGGAGTTCTTAGGGGTCAGGGAACCTTTGATGGCTCTTACAAACCCAAACCCACCAAAGCCACGTGAAGATATCCCCCAAGAACGAGTGCAGCTGTGGCCCGTTTCTTGTTTATGACAGTCAGCTGCCACAGGCCGTGAACACAGGAGCCTCACACACTCATTCCCCGCGTGGCGCACAGGGGGCCCGAGAGGTGGCATCCTGGGCTGTGGCATGGTCGGGCGGCAGCCCTCTTGGCGCTGACTCCGGCCTGGGTGCACACAGGGCCCTGGGGCCTGGCTGACCGCACAAGTGCTCAGTCACTGGCTGGGCCGCCTACTCCAGGCGGTGCCGGGCTGGCTCCGTCCGCTGGCTCGGTGGCTCGGGGCAGTCCTCTCAGAAGTCCCAAGATTCCAGCCACCTCAGACCTGCCATTGGACTGAGGGGGTTCTGCGCTAGGGGGCCAATCATCCCGTAAGCCAGAGGGTGGAAGAGGTAGAAGCTGTGGGGGAGAGGTGGGGGCAGTGTTGGCTCCCAGGGCCCCGGGCAGCCCGCCTGCTGGGGCTGGGCAGCCGCATTCCCACAGGGCATCCCAAAGATGGGACCTGGATCTGGTGGGGGGTGGGTGCGGGTCACTGGCTCCCATGCACTGCCCCATCTGCTCCCCATGGCACCGAGGGCCTGCCCTGGCACTCAGCAGCTCGCCCAGGGGCCTATGGGCTGCAGGGAGAGGGGACCATGCCCACCTTCCAGTTGGCCCTGCCCAGCCTCTCTCCCTCACCCCTCAGCTTAGCAGCCTCTCCAGGGAGGGCCCAGGCTCTGTACATTCTAGGAGCACAGGTGGGGGACACAATGCAGTAGGAGTGGGGGTCGGGGGTGGGGGTTGCGCTTGCTCACCTGTAGGCAGTTCCCAGGAGCAGACCCAGGATCCCCCCCACGTGGATGCCCCTGGCCAGGGAAGAGGAGGAGCACGAGGCCAGGCGCCAGGCACAGAGGCGCAGCAGTGTGTCCCACAGAATCCCTGGGGAGAGAAGCAAGACACCCCAGCCAGCCATCAGAGCAGAGCGGATTCGAGCCTGCCCTCCGTGGACCCCTTCAGGCAGCGGGTGCCACTCACCGGTCAGCATGCTAGAGAAGAGCACGGCTGGGAAGTAATGGTGGAAGTAGAGGATGCGGCCCATCAGGAAGAATGGGAAGTAGTGGAGCGCCCAGCCCAGCAAGGCCTGGCCACCGCCCCGGAGCAGGACCTGGGACAGCCCTGGGCCCAAGCAGCACAGGGACGTCAGGGAACAGGGGGCAGAGGCCCTGGGTGCTGACCCAGCTCCACCCCTTCCTTGTCTGTCCCAGCATGCTCCACCCGCAGTAACTCAGGCAGGCCAACTGGTGAGGGCTCAATGCCGATGGCAGCTGACCCAGAGACCCCAGACCCTGGACCCCCCACGAAAGCTGCCCTCAAGCCAGCAGACCCTGCTGCCACTGCCAGGAGCACTGTGGTGGGCGTCCACGCCCTGTGCTCCCTCTGGGATGCTGGGAGGCTGGGGTAGGGTGGGGTGGGAGTAACGCAGCATGGGGGCATCTGTGAAGTTTCAAAGATGAAGGAGAAGGGGAGGGGGCAGTCAAGGCAGAGATGACCCCTCCACAGGCTGGCCATCCCCTCCCCAACACGGCGCAGGCCCCTGACCTTCGACCTCGGTGGGCAGGCGCACCCCTCTCTGCATGACCAGCACAAGGACGCTGCCCAGGAGCAGGTAGACAGCAATGCTCGCGAGGTTCAGCCACCAGACCACCTGCGCGGGGAGCAGGGCAGGGGTGAGGGGCCCGCAGCACTCACTGACCACGCCTGTCAGGCCAAGGGCGGCCGTGCGGGCACTCACCGGGTTGCCCAGCAGGTAGACCCGAAAGTCTGTGTCGTTGATCCCCGAGAAGCGCAGGCCCTGTGGGCAGAGAGCACGCTGCTGACCCGGGCCTAGCTTACCTGGCTGCTCTGTCTGAAGGCAGCCTCCTTCTGAGCTCTCTGGGCAGGCTGGGTCAGAACCAGAACCCAGAGCCCGCCCCTCCCCTCTGTCCCACCCACACCCAGTAATCTGCCCAAAGGAACTGCCTCAGTCCCCACCTGGTAGTTGATGGGCCAGTGCCAGGGCTTGGAGGTGAAGTCATTGTCCTTGGGTTTGAGGCCGTTGTTCCCCTGCAAAGGAGGGAGCGACAGGAAGGCGCTCAGGGCAGCACCTGCAGGGCTGGTGGGAGGCAGGCCGGTGTCTGGAGCCCCCCTCCCCCCACCCTCGGTGAGCCTGCAGCCTGCTCGCTCACTGTCCACTGCCAAGCAGCCCCATCTTCAACCGGATGAGCCCGAGAGAAAAGCGACACAGGGGCAACTAGGGGCCGCCCGCACATGGCACGGAGGCACGGACGATGGGCCATTATCGTCCAGGGGAAGGATAAGGGGGTATGAGGGGAACGTGGAGGGCGGTCCCCCATGAAGGACCCGGTGAGAAAAGGAGCCCCAGGCACTGTTTCCTCCGTTAATCAGCCCCCTGTTACAGGACCGGTTCCACAGGACACTTTAGCTGTCTGTATCAAGGGTAAGAATATCTGCCGTCCAAGGACATATGTTCCCTGGCCCCCCGCATGACGGCGTGTGCCCCTGCAGAGAACACGCATCCACTCCCACCTGAAGGCCCTGCTGCGGCCCCTAACCCAGCAGCCAGCAAGGTCTGTCTCTGCTGGACCTACTGCTACAGGAAGACTGTACCCAGCCAGAGCTGGAGGCCCACATTGGGAGACTCCAGAGCACAGGCACCCAGCCAGCTTCAGCCCTGTCATCTGGACACCCTAAGAAGACATGTCCCGTGAGGGGGCCGGGCTTCTCGGCAGCACTCTCTCAGCCTGGGGGCTGTCCTCACCCCCGGCTCTCCTGGCGGAATCCCAGCAGACCTTGCCAACTCTGCTGGGAGGCAGACTGGCCTAGGCTGAGCACGGCAGGCGGAACTAACTCAGGACGTCACAGAAGGTCTGGTTCAGTCACCACTACTCACTGCCTCACCACCCAATTCCTGAGGGTGGGGGGTATCTTGGGGGGCGGGGGGCTAAGCAGAAAGAGAATGGCATCTCCCCGTCGACTTGTTGGAGTGCTGGCGTAGCTTGCGGGTGTCCCTGTGATGCTGGATTGCTTCTCAGGGGAAAGGAGAACCAGCGTCAGAGCCCCCAGGCTCAGGAGCACGGCCCCACGTCTGCGGACTCGGGAGGAAGGGGGAGCACCTTGGACCACGGGAGAGGGTGCCAAGGGGAAGCCCCTACCTCGGGCCCATCCAGTGTGGCTCACAATGGGGACTCCGGAGCTTGCAGAAGCCTCCGTGCTCTCCCCTCCCTCCCTATGGTGAGCCGAGAGAAGCCCAGCTCTAAAGCTGACGCCCCAGAGCAAAGAAGGAAGTTCCCCCAGGGTGCTCCACACCCCGGGAAGCTCCTCCAGCTCGCCCTAGC
>PVJH01021262.1:11915-39079 GCA_004026705.1 Nesogale talazaci
CCCCCCCCCCCCCATGCCTTTTCCTCTTTGCCGTGACTCTCAGACCATCAAAGAAGAAAGAACTGAAACTCCTTAGGCTTCGTCTTAAAATTCTACCTGGATCTAGAATGCTTTCATGGCACTCAGAGGAGCAGGGTCCCCAGGCCACTGTGAGGGCTCCAGGCTGCTGCTGCTGCTGAGTGGATTCTAACTCACAGGGACCCCAAAAATCAGGGGGCAAATGCCCTGTCAGGTGTCCCAGATGCTCATCACTTCGGCCATTCTCCCACCAAGCTCTGGGTTGGCGTCTGAGTGCTTCCTCGAGTGCTGCAACACCAGGGGTCCTTAGCCTAGCTTCTAGCCAACAGCCATCAGGCAGAATGCACAGCAGGTTTCCTGCAGGGCCCCCTGAGCGCTGGGCCTTTCAGAAGCTCCGCCCCCTGAACCAAGGTGACCTTCGAAGTCTGCCACCCCAACCTTGAAACCTGGGTCCACCTCTGTGCCTCAGTACCCTCCTCCGTAAACTGGGATGGCATGATCTTCACGGGGCTGGCACGAGCAACCAACGAAGGGACCGAGGCACACGGCTCAGGGCCGTGCCCATCACTTGGGAGCAAGGCAAGTTTCCCGGGAATCCTCATCCTCAACTGGGGATAGCGAAATAAAGGCTGCTGAAGAGAAGGGGGCCTGGCCATGAAGACACCAGGGGGCAGTGGGTCCACACTGGGGCTCCCAGGGGGTATGCAGGGAGTTAGCTGTCAGGGCAGGGCCACAGTACCCGGAGCATGACCATGTGAGACTCCAGCAAGATCTCGGGGAAGCTGGGCTTCAGCACGTCCAGACTGATGTTGGGCACTGCAAGGAGAAGGACAGGAGCCCTTGGACAGAGGAAACAGACTCTGAGGCCGCCCCATCTGGCTGCTTCCACCGTGTTGGGCGCTCACCCTCCCACAGCACCAGCTCGGGCCTGAGGTCCCTGAGGGTAGGGACGGGGCCCTGCTGGTTGCAGGGACACTCAACGGAGGCTGAAAGTGCGTCGGTTTGGCTGGACGTCGCATGCAGAATGAAGTGAGAATCGTGAAGAGCAGGAGAAACAACGGAGAATTGGGAAGAGGCTGGCGGAGGAGGGTGGTGTGAGGTGAGACGCTTACTGAGCGGAAGAGGGGAGTGAAGGAGAAATACGAAGAGGAGCCGGGGGTCAGATCAGGGCTGGGGCGACACCTGCCCCCGTCTTGGCTGGAGGTGGGAAAGCTGGCGCTCTACCCAGGGCCCCAGTTTCCCTGTCTGCGCTCAGGGAGGGGCTGGGGGATGAGGCGCAGTGGGGAGAAAGCCCGGAGAGAAGCAGTCTGCCCGAGCTGTGTCCCAGCAGCAAGCAGACAAGAGTCCGGCAGAGTGAGCAGCTGGGAGAAGCAGCAACTCGCCGTGGTCCCTGGTGAGGCCTGTGGCCACCCGAGGGAGAAAGCGGATGGGGGCCGGGGCAGGCGTTTATCTGGATACAGCTAGGAAGAGGGCAGATTTCAGAGGCGAGCAAGAAACAGCAACAGTGAGGGGGCAGCCGAGACTAGGAAGGCTCTTCGTTTCGCCCCTGACACATTTGTGGTGGGTCAGTGATGAAGGCTGCGCAGCGGCGCCAGCCAAGGACTGGTCTCACTCACATTTGGGATTGACATGGTCCTCCACGTTCCAGACGGAGTTGAGGGTCTCCTTCAGGTAGGGCGTGCACGTCACCTCCAACTGCTCCCAGCCCCTGTGGAAAGCAGTCCCCGTGTTCCTCACAAGACCCGACCGTCACCCCAGTGGGCCCTGATTCTTCCCTCCCCCCGCCCCCACCACACCACCACGTGTACAGTCTTCAACAAAAACGCTAGGGACAGTTGGGCATAACGCATTCCCGGGTGAGGAAGAGGCCCAGCCAGGCCGGTGCATGATTGCCCCCCCCCCCCTCCCACCTCCATGGACACCAGGAACCAGCAGCAGGAGGTGAGCCTCCGCCCTACAGTGGAGCAAGGACGAGTGCGCGGGGACTTACCACTTGGGCAGGACCTTCCCCGAGGAGCCCAGGACACAGCCCGTGAGGAGATGGATGAGGCGGATGCGGCTCCGCAGCACTTTGATGCGGTTGCCAAACTTCCTGTTGACCACCTCGATCCGCCAGAAATCGTTGGAGTCGCCGGAGCCGTTCTGTCCGGCGAGAGGAAGAGGCCTTGAGGCACAGGTGTCACAAAAGGGGATGGCCCGGACGCCGGCCCCATTCAGGTGCCACCGCGCCCACGGTCACAGCAGATGAAACCCGCCTTTGGATGAAGGGGTGGGCCCTAAAATGCCCAGGGGGAACTAGCCCCATCCAACACTCTCTCCACCCCCAACACGAGAAGTGCCACGCCCACAGGCAGAAGCCTAATTCTGTGCTCCCACTTACGCTCCAAATGCATGGCCTTTAAGTCATCAAACTCCCATAGCAGCCCGAGCCAACAGAAATACAGCGGGCCGTGCACGTCCAGCGCCATGGCCATGATGACCATACCCGCCCAGCCGAGTCAGCAAGGTCTGGCCTGGAGCGTGCACTCTGCCAGCTGCGCCTCACCCTCTCTGGTGGCCACGCCCCCGGGAAGGAGATGGAACGAGGGCCAGGAAGGCCACCCCGTGGGCCCAAAATCATGCTGGCACCCCAAGTCACTCCAAGTCCATTCGGTTTCCCGAGACCTGTCTTGTCTTCAAAGGCCCCCACAGGCCACCCATGCTCACAGAAGGCCCTCTGTGAGCTGTCTCGCCCACCCCGAGCAGAAAAATTCCTGTTCAAGTGGACACGATCCCTCAGGGCAAAGATGCTTAGAAAGAAGGCTAATGAAAATTTGGGATCTGGTAAATTTACATTATTTCTTTTTCCGCTTTTTGGGGGGAGGGGTATATCACTGCCCACTGGTGGGAGTGGGAGGCCCAGCATTGCTCCTGGAGAGCTGCTGCTAGATTTGAACCCGCCAAGCCAGTGGGCTGCAGTCCCACACTCAACCACTACACTACCAGGCCTCAGCCCTGTTTTGTTTTTTTTAAAGAGGAGAGCTCGAACGTAGTCCCCTACTACCACAAATTATGCAGTCGAGTTTCCCACATTCAGAGTGCAATGGATAAACCTCGCCCTGGGAAAACCACCTTCGTGATCATGGGATCTCCCCAGCCAGATAAAAACTTATACATTTCTAAGGGACCATATTGTGGGGCCTTGGCTTCTATAACCACTGTGACTTTAAAAGGCGCTCAAATACTATTTGTTCTTGGGATTTATTGTCAGAGGTGTAACTGGCAGAGTCACGCTGGGCGCAATGAGATAGGGGCAGACAGACGCCGTCGGCTGCTTTTCCCACAGCAGGGCTAGCCAAAGAGGCACCCAATGCGAGCGTCACTGTGCAGACTCCGGTCCTTAGGAACATTCCAGAATTCTGGGAAGGGCAGTCCATCACGCGGTCCTGAGCCAGGACCGCTCACTTACTATGCCATAGCCGGTGACCTGATAGTGCTTCCGGGTCAGGGGCGCCTCGTGGTAGTGGCTGTGTAGGTTCCGAGAGGTCCTGGAAGTTGAGAGAGAAGTGAGTCTCTGGAGTTCTCCTGCGGGAAAGAGGGAGCTGCTGGGAAAGGCCGCTGCTTTTACCAAGAATACTCCAGGGCAGCCATCAGGATAAGGGCACTTTCATGTCAACGTGGAAATAGGACATTTCCAGAACTTCCAGGCCGACTTACTCACAGCGCGCTCTAGAGGACGGGAGCTGAGCCCAAACAGATGCTGGGAATATTGGACTCGATCCCAAGACTCCGGCTCGTTGGGGCAAGGGGCTGGGGGAAGGCTGTCACAGGGACAGTGGCTCTGAAGCTCTTGGCTCGTCTGCCCGAGGAGGCAGTTTGGGGAGAAAAAACCTAACCTTCCTATTCTGTAGAGGTCCTGAGAGCAGCTCACCTCCCAGCTTGCTCAAGTGGCATCTGTTGCTCATTTTTAGCCTTGTTTTTGCCTCGTACAGTAATTGTAACTACAGTGGATACGCTGTGTATGGTCATGGTCAAAACTGTGGACCACTTGTAAAAGTAGAATTTCATGGAATCATTTGGGGAGTAATAAAGTAACCGTATCGGCAGACAGCAGTATACCGCTCCCCACCCCTCTGAACTAACTGGCCAGGAAAACCACCGCTGAACCCTTAGAGGTGCAGCCCGGAGTTTCCAATCTGTGGCTGACTGCCCAATGCACACCATCTTGGCGAGGCTGCCTTTTACTGCCTGCTCTTTCTGCTGGTCCCACTGCACGATGTCCTGCTTCCTGAAGGGCTCCGTGACTCTTCACTGGTGCCCAAAACCCACTTGTGGGGAGGGTCTGTCCTTGCTCTTAGGCCCCGAGGAGGCACCGCCAGGCTAGGATCATCGTCATGGAAATGCCCAGCTTGTCGGTTCTGGGAGCACCCAGGTGATGTGAATTTACTTCTCAGGAGCTAGGGGTCTAAGTCCCCAACCCAAACCCTACTCCCCACTCGGCTCAGTACCAGAGGGCCATGTCCTAAGGATGACTGACTGGAACTGACTGACTTGTAACACAGCTTATCCTTACCAAAAATAGGCAGCCTTTGGGGGCTCCGAATTTTGGAGGAGCATCAAACTGTTGACCACTCTGGGCGAGCCTAGAGCTCTGACTTTAAAATCCGCCCTCGTGAGCAGCAGCCAACTTCAAAGGTTCAAAGCCAAGTCTGCGGCCTCAAGGCTCAAGTGGCTGTCAGGTCCTGTCTACTTTGGGTCCCTCACACCTCCTCGCTGGCCTGGTCGCCCTGGCAACCACGCCAGCCTTCCACGCTCTGCAGCACTTGCTCTCAGACGAGCCCAGGATTCTCGGGGAGAACGTGGAATAAAGCTACCTTCAGGGAGAGACTCCCAGATTTTTCTAAAGTGGCCGCTTAAAGCTTCAATTAATTCCACTTCCTCTCCTTTTGTTCTCAAGCACAAGGGAAACCACTGAAAGGTACCCTCAAAGTTGAAAGGGCTCCAAAATTGAAATAAGGAAAAAGTGGCCCAGTTTCACCAAAATGTAGCTGTAGGTTTACATTTTACTATAGCCCCTTGTCTCCATCTCCCGGGTCTTCAGGCACAGACCACTTCCGTTCACCTCCAGCTTGCAAGAGCCCCTGCCCTCGGTGCCTACTCCCCTCCCTCATGCGCCCCAAGCAGCAAACGTAATTACTCTTTGTGTTCTAGGCGAATGATGTCTCCGTGTCGCACAAACTCCACTGGAAATGAAGGATCTAGGGGATCTGGCAAGAAGAAACACGCGTTGACATTTGAGTTCATTCACTCTCTGGCCCGCCATGCTCCAGGCCCCACTGTACACAAGTAAAAGACAAAGCGGGGCCTGCTGGCCTGCTAACGCTGAAGATCAGTAGTTCAAAACTACCAGCCGCTCCTCGGGAGAAAGACGGGGCTCTCTACTCCTGCAAAGCGTCAGCGTCTCAGAAACCCCGGGCAGGTCTCCCCTGTCCCACAGGACGGCTGTGAGTCAGCACGGCTCAATGGCAGTGAGCTCGCCGAGGGTTTGGCCGGCGACAGAGAAAGGACCCCGCAATGCCTCCGAGAGCGAGCTGGGAGTGACCCTTCTGGGAAGGGCTCGGTTTTGTCAGGGGAACAAGCAGGGCAGAGGCACAGCGCTCGGAAGAACACAGCCCCTCTGATTGGTGGCTGGCGACCTCCAGAGGTGGAGAGGAAGGGGTAGGGATAAAGATGGCGTCCAACATGCAGGGCCAGCCTGTGCTGCCTGGCTGGGGAAACTGGCCTCTACTGGACGGTCCTGAACGGCCCATTAGAAGAATCTTTGAACTGAAAGGTCAATAATAGATTCTCTATTTAGCTGACATATAGTCTCCCAAGTCTTAATTCCATGCAACTGACTCTTTGCCCAGCCCTCCTCAAAATGAAATGATAAATCTTGCACATTTTAGCAGTGCTTATCTTGTCTCTGGCAATTGACTTGCTAAGTGTGAGGCTGGAAATTAAAAACAAACAAACAAACAAACAGGGCCGAGCCCCGGTGGTTGTGTGCGGGACTGCGGCCCACTCGCTTGGTGGTTCAAATCTAGCAGCAGCTCTCCAGAAGCAAGGCTTGTCCTCCTACTCCCACCAGGGGGCAGTGATGCCCACAAAAACAAACAAATAATGGGGAGGGGAAGGACCACTTTGGCCTCATCCAACAGTCCAGCTAATCAACCAATCCGCATCGAGATAGGTGCTGCCATGAACAAGAGCCGGCAGGACTGGCAACAACACTGGGCGAGCTGCCAACACCCTACTAGGCCAAGGTCAGGAGAGACCCCTGCCAGTCACTTGGTGCACATCCCTGGCTCCTGGGGTATTCGAACACTCAACCGCCTAGCTGTGTGCGCCTACTAGTTTATTTCATACAGACTTTGTTTGCTTGTGGGGGGAAGGGGAAGAGTCTGCTAGCCAACAGACACACAGACCCACATTCAAGTAGCTGTCTGCCTTCACCCAACACACTAACTGGTCTGGTGTAGGCCCTGACTAGAAGGGGGTATGTATCTTCCCCAGAGGCCCCTTGTTGTGACAGACCACATCAGTATGGATCAGAATGCCATCCAGAGTGACATCGGAAAGGTATTCAAGTTGATCTGGCCAGTGGTGCCACCCTTCCTGTCGCTGGGGAGCAGGAGGTGAAGACAGTGGTTGTCATGTAAGAGCAGGGGGCAGCACGGGGGTATCCCAAGGCCAGGAGAGGAAGCGGGAGAAGAGGTGGTGGTGGAGGGAACTGGCGGACGAGCTCAAACAGAATGGGGGTGAACTGCTGACTGTGAAACTAAGATCGGCTCTGCAATCTTCATCTGGTTCACAGTAAAGTTACCCACAAAGCAAATACACTGGTTGTAGGTGCTGCGTTTCTTATCTCGAAACCACAGCAGGCGGAGGAAGTAGGGAGGAACAGAACAGCTGGATTTAGTTGCCGTCAGCCGGCCAGGGCAGGCTCAGCCAGGTGGGGTTCCCTGAGGCAGCCCCCAGTGCCTGTGGCAGCGGACAAGCAGCGGGGGCTTGGGACAGTGAGCACAAGGTGCCCCAGCAGCAGACAGCACAGCCTGCAGGGGGTGAGTTATCTGACCAAAGACAGGCCGCTGACCAGCCAGGCCTGGTGTAAAGCCGAGAGTCTGCTGGGTCCGAGGGCTGCTTTGCCCAGGCTGGGGAGGGACAGCTCAGGAGGCTTGTCCCAAGCCCCAGGAACCGGCACGGCCTCAGATCTCCAACCAACTGTCCCAATCCAGCAGCAGTCAGGAGGGGGCACTCTACCTCAAGAGAATTTGAGTTGAGTACAAAGCTGGTGTTCTGAAATGTAACCCCCACCGAATTTACAATGAAAAAACTAGTAAGATAACTTGAGCTGCACTGCATGCTGGGATCTGCACATTAGAAATGATAGGTGCCGGGCTGAGCCCCGGTGGCGTAGTGGTTGTGCGCGGGACTGCGGCCCACTGGGATGGAGGTTCAATTCCAGCAGTGGGGCTGGGCCTCCTACTCCCACCACAGGAGAGCAGTGATGCCCAAAAAAACTAAAAAAAAAAAAAAAAAAGTAAGAAATGATAGGTGCCATGTTGCCTCCCCCCCAGGAGGGCCACTCACCAGGCCAGGCAGCATGCACACCTAGGGAAACTCTTCCTGGAGCCAGCCTAAGCCTGCCCTGCCGTCTTGGCTTCACAACGACTGAGATGAGCTGGTCTCTCCTGCTCACTGCTTGTCCTCTATGCCTACACCTGGGCCTGGCCCGTAGCGGAGCTCAACAGATGACTGCTGGGCGGAGCGCCGAGGGCGAGGGGGCCCAGAGAAGAGAAGAGCTCATCTTGGGAATAGCCTCACCCTTTGGAGGCAGGAGGAATGTCCCGGAGGGCTTGGAGCAGGGCTGGGCCGTGCGGCAGCTCTTCACCACCTTACCTGAGTTTGTGTTGTGCTTCTTGACAATCCACAGGTTGTTGTAGTCCTTGTGCAAATAGGTGGTGACCTAGGGGGTGGGATGGGGAGAGAATTCCGTGACCCTCTGCACAAGCAGCCTGAGGGGGGTGGGCACTGAGTGCATGGGCCTCTCCTCCTGCCAGACCTGGACTTCCTTCCTAATAGGCTCTCAGGGTACTTTTCAGCCTCTCGGGGTTTCTGGTGGGGGTGATGGCAAACCTTTGGAAATGCATAATGGCGATGGCTGCATGTCACTGAAAGTGGCTAAAATGGCCACTCTGGGTGACAGAGGTTGTGCCATAGTAACTTACTTATGTACAAAACAGCAACGGGCTGAGCCCCAGTGGCGTAGTGGTTGTGCACAGGACTGCGGCCCACTGGGTTGGAGGTTCAAATCCAGCAGCAAGGGTGGGCCTCCTACGCCCACCACCAAGGGGCAGTGATGCCCCCCCCCCAAAAAAAACAAACAAACAGCAAAACCAGTAATCTCAGACTTAGGACGGGGCTCTGTTTCAATGCGTCTCATAAGATCACACTGATGTAAGTCAGAAACCGCATTTGTTTTTCTTAGTTTTCCTTCTTTTTTGGGGGGGGGGCATCACTGCCCTCTGGTGGTGGGAGTAGGAGGCCCAGCCTTTGCTCCTGTGGAGCTGGAATTGAACCTCCATTCCAGTGGGTCGCAGTCCCGCGCACAACCACTACGCCACCGGGGCTCAGCCTTAGTTTTTCTTTTTGTTGCCTATTATTATCAGAATCCTTATAAATCCAGTCTATCTTCAGGGGTTGAAAACACCGCTGATCAACTTACAGGTACATTTGAATACATGCATCCACATTACTAACAATAAGCTCTACAGAAACCTCTCGGAACTGATGGTCTAAGTGTGATTCGTGGCACCTAGAGCAGGTCCTCGGTCGGGGACACCTGCAGTCTGAGAAGCTACAGAGGCCTGGAGACCTCAGAGAACCAAAGTCCACGCTCCAGAGTAACCCAGAGAGACTTCCTCTAATGTGGATGCACTGGTGGAGGTTAAGGTTTTTTTTTTGTTGTTGTTGTTTTTTTTCAGGCATCACTGCCCTCTGGTATCACTGCCCTCTGGTATGAGTGGGAGGCCCAGCCTTGCTGCTGCTGGATTTGAACCGCCAAGCCAGTTGGCCGCAGTCCCGCACTCAACCACTACGCTACTGGGGCTCAGCCAAGAAGTTAAGGTTTTGAGGTGCTCATGTGCCCATTCTCCTGTGGCAGTTACATAATTTTGTGTCAACTTGAAGATATCAAAGTACAGGGCTGGAGTCTAGCCTGTCAATCAGGTCACAGACTGACAGTGCCTCCCTGTGGGCGTGGCCTTCTCATAAGGAGGATCCTGGGAACCTCGCCCTTTCTCTGCTTCACCTTCCTGTCGACGAGCCACTGAGAAACCTGAGCTAGCCCTGTGATGCTTCCACTGACATTGGACTCACAAGTCTTTGCACACCCCCGGCCTGTGATCTTCTTGCATTCTGCATCATTGCACGTGGCTGTGGGAGTGAAGAGGGATTTATGGACCAGTATCAAACTTGTGGGCTTGATCTGGTCTGGGATGTTTTCCTGATATATAGCGACTTCTTTTGTTTGTTTGGTGGCATCACTGACCCCTGGCGGTGGGAGGAGGAGGCCCAGCCCCGTTGCTGGATTTGAACCTCCAACCCAGTGGGCCGCAGTCCCACGCACAACCACTACGCCACCAGGCTCAGCCGCGACTTTTTGATGTGAAGCTCTCACTTATATGCAGATGAGTGTCACTGGATTTGCTTCTGTGATCACCCTGGCCTAACACACCTTCCCCCACGGCCCCAAAAAACACACGCTTAAAACATTTTTATGGTGGGGCTAACCTACAACTCCTCTCTCGCGTTGAAAACTGTTTCTACAGTAGTGTTGACTGATGGACACGCCGTTTCCTCGGAAGGCGGGCACCTGCTATGGCAGAACACTGGGCAGCACCATCGGGGGGGGGGGGGGGGCATACGCATTATCTTCTGGCATCATGTCTCTTCGTTTCGCACTTATCTGTTTTCTCTGTATTGACTGTAGCTGTCCGTGCGATCAGAGAAGGCGCCCCGTGGCGAGTGGCTGAGGGCTTGGGCCACCTCGAAGGCAGCAGTTGGGCCCGAGCAGCCTGCTGCCGTGAAGAGGCTCTCGGGAGCCCCAGGGCACTCAGTTCTAGGCTATGGGCTGGAATCACGTGGGTGGCAACCAATGTGGGTTCTGCTGTAAAAATGGTTCCAAAGCGAGACTTCAAGATGCTGACAAGACAGTCAGCCACCAGCTGTGGAGGCCACGAGAGGCAGAAGTCAAATTCCCTGATTTCACCGAGGAGGAAACAAGCGGAGATGGGCTGAGTGACTCAGTGCTTGAGAAAGGCGGGCACTTAGGTGCTCTCCCTATCTGACAGTCACGGCTCCCAGTCTTCACAGAGGAGCTGAGAGAGACCTATGGCCCTCGTCAGAAACTGACCAGGTGCTGTCAAGTCAGGGCTAACCCACCAGGACACTGTACTGCCCAATGAAATGCTGTCCCTCGGGGGCCACTCCTCGGCCGGAGCCTAGTGGCAGGCAGTCCCTGGTTCAGCCCCTGGCCGGTGATGTGTGGGACACTGAGTGCAGCGTCAAGACAACTTAGGAGGCTCTTCCAGAAAAGAGCCTCCCCCTTTGCACGCACAGCAGAGAGGCTCCTGATGGCCACATCAGCCTCTTGCTGTCTTCTACAAGGCGCCTGCACAAAGAATTACCACCAGGGGGAACCGTAGCTTCCCCTCTTGGCTGCTGATTAGAAACCCCTGGAGAGGTAAGCCCCAAACAAAAACTCAACCCTGCACGGCCCCCTCCTCACCCCCTCCTCGCAGGGATTGAGTCAGGATGGGGCTGGTGCCATTCAGGCATTAGCATCACAAGAGCTCTGCAGCAGATTCTGATGTTCAGCCCCAGCTGAGAA
The DNA here is from genome assembly GCA_004026705.1 of Nesogale talazaci. Lineage (NCBI taxonomy): Eukaryota > Metazoa > Chordata > Mammalia > Afrosoricida > Tenrecidae > Nesogale > Nesogale talazaci. Next base: position 22,846 of record PVJH01021262.1, read on the forward strand.
GCCCCAGGGGAAGAGGGTGAGACCTTGATCCGCAAACCCCCTAGCTTTCAATCCCTGCCTCTTCTTCCCGTTTGCCACTGCCAGCCCTCTCCTCCCTGCTCCTCTGACCTCTTCCTTCCCAGCCCCTTCCACCGCCTCCACTCGCACTCTTTCTGGGTGAGGCACCCAGCCCAGTGCATCGCCCACCTCGTGGGCCACACGCTCTACTCACCGCTCCCATAAACCCCAGCCCTAAGGCACACAGGGGAAACCCTTCCCTGTCCACCTTCAAAGCCTCCCCTCCTGCTCATATGCTGACCATGGTGGGCAGCATAAGCACACACACGGTGACACCCAGCGGCACAGGGGGGCCCCCCCCCGAATGGCCTCAGTCAATTGGTTCTGACATGCCAGCTGTCCTCACCGTCTTTCACCTGGCTGCTGCATCAGTCTCTCCCCTGGCACCCTGCCTTTCAGTTCAGCTCGCCTTTCAGTGTGGCCCCCCCCCCCCCCACCAATGCCCTCTGGCTGATCCTCCTATAATCACATCTTGTCATCACTTAGTAACTTGCATTGGTGCCCCAATGTCTACCAAACAGAGTCGAGTTTACGGTATCCTTAAGGCCCCGTCAGCCTGGCCTACCAACTCCCCATCCTCCTGTTGCCCCCTCTCGGGCCTCTCCTACCACAGCCACACCGAACACACACCAACACGCCACCGTGCACTTCCTGCAGCTCAGTCAGCCCTCACGACAGTCCACTGGGAAGGGAGGGCTGGCTTTGCCCCTTTAAAGATTCGGGAATGGAAGCACAGAAAGGCTGAGTGACTTGGCCACAGTCAGTCTGCAGTAGAACCAGGACTTGGGACACGCTGGTCTGGTTCCAGGGTGTGTGCTCATGACCACTCGCTCCTGATCCTCTCCGGGCATTATTAGTGTGTGTCAGCGGTAGGCACTCGGGCCTCCCAAGAGCTAGCAGTCAAGTATCTGAGACCAGAGTGGGAGAGGGTGCGGACAGAGCGGCGTCTGCCCAGCACTGGCTGCGGTGGGGTGAGAGGGGGTGAGCTGAAGCCCGGAGAAGCCGGAGTCAGCCAGAGGGAGGAGGAGAGGGAGCGAGCGGAGAAAGGCATTCCAAACGAGGAGGAGACTGGCCCGCCTGGGCAGTCTGGACAAAGAGCAAGCGTGGCCGGAACACGCTGCCCACAGGGCTCACTGACCTGCTGCTGGCGGGCGCCGATGCCCTCGGGGTAGAGGTGCCTGTGGGAGTGGAGATAGCCGCTGGCCATGCGGAGGTTCTTCACGGTGATCACGGAGCCGTAGGCCAGGTCTGAGGGAGGCAGGCAGAGGAAGGAAGAGGAGCTGATACCACCGTGAAGTCTCCCCCTTGGGCAGGCTCGTCCCCCGGCCCACGACTGCCGAGAGCCTCTGAGGCCCAGCTGCCTGCTGACTAGACTCAGGGAGCATCCTCTCGGAGAGGGGGGGAATGGTTCCCTGCCCGCTGGGAATGAAGCGTGCTCTTGGACGAGGAGCAGTCTGTGCTCCAGTGAAGGCCTGCGTATCCAGGCAGTGGATTAAGCAGCGGCATCGCTCCCTGTCTCCGCTGGAATGCGCTGAAGATCCAGCGTTCGGGCAGGCTGGTAAGATAAACGCTTCTGCCCTTCGAGCTCGTATCTGCCGAGCAGCTATTCAACAGCAAAGCCATTTCCCCACCTCTAATCCGAATGGTCAGAGAGCCGTGGCCGCCCAGAAGCACCTCCGCCTGCAGGCCCTGCATGACTGACGTGCCTCTTTCCCTCCTCCCCGAAATCTGGCGGCCCTGCCCCCCACCACGCTGCCATGACGGCCCACCCTGCTCACTCATCCCACCCCTGGGCCAGATGGAGCGATTGCAGGGCCCCACTGGCTACACACCGTGGCCATGTGGGAGCGTTCCTGCAGAGGGGTGAGAAGGAGTGACCTGGGGGGCGGACAGAGCAGGCTCGGGCAAGCCCCATGCCAGGAGGCCGAAGAGGGCAGCTTGGTGAAAGTGGGCAGAGATAAGCTAGACTTTCGAGTAACACCGATCTGCTAGAGCTGGGAATGTGGTGGGTTCTGTGTTGAGCTGCCAACCTACAGGTCAGCTGTTCAAACCCCCAGCCACTCTGTGGGAGAAGGATGAGGGCTCCGCTCCCGCAGAGGTACAGCCCCTCCCTGTGCTGAAGGGTCAGAGTCGGGAAGGACTCAAAGTGGTGAGGCTAGTTTGGGTTCGTTCGAGAGGAACTTCTGAAACCCCCCGGGTTCACTGTTCCTCAGCTCACCTGCAGGCCGGCATCTGCAGCCCTGCCGACTGCTGGCCACCCTGGCTTCTGGAAGCGGCCCCTCTCGCCTTCTCTGGTCCTGCACCACGCGCTCCCCAGCCGCTCCCTTCCCTCATTCCTTCTTCCCATGCGTCCCCCCAGAGCTGACCTCAACCACAGCCTGGTCTCCTCCCTTCAGCTGGCCCAATGCTCTCTGGGGCATCATGCCAAACGCAGAGGCTCCACTAACTGGACTTCACCCAAGCACCTCAAAGCCACACTCTCTGATGTGACTCTCAGTGTCTACCCTGCCAAACCAGCTTGTTCTCACTCGGTACAGTCTGGTGGGGGGGGGGGCGGGGGGGGGAGTCCACTGTGTCTTGGCACCATGCAGGGCACTAGAGAGAAAACGGGCACGAGGCAGCCCTGGCTTCAAGGTACAATCACCGAGGCTCCCATCCACACTGACAGCTTTCTTTCTCTCTGAATGTCATTTCCTTCATGAGTGATATCTGTCTGACCCCTGGAGCTGCCGCCACCGTGCCACGCTCAGCTTCCTGTGGTGGCGTCCCAGAGGATGTCCTGCCTGCAGTCAGTCCCAGCCTCCCTGGAGCCGCCAGGGGCATCTCCCTGCAGCACAGCCTCCCGGCCTCCTGCCCGCTCAGCGGCTGCCAGCGGGTCCCTACCGCCTGGGTAAGGACCTCATCCTCATCTACCCTGACAAGTCCGCGAAAACCATCCCTTTGACCTGACTTCCCATATAATGGGCATTTCCTGTATAAGGCTTTGCCCATCCTTGGCTTTGAGGATGCCATTCTGGCGGCCTCTCTTTCTCCTCCATCTGTAGAAATATGCAGTTGCTCCAGGGGCCCTCTGACCCTGGGCCATGCGGCAGGACGCTCTCTGGAGCCAATGCCACCCCAGCACTGTGCCCCCTCCCCTCTCCATGCAGCTCTAAACACCTACCCAGGGGTGTGCAGATCTCTACCGGGAGCCCCACAGCGAAGGACATCCCGTACCTGCACCCCTCCATTGGCTGGCGTGTCCTCGGTTACTGTCTAAGACACAGTCATGGCATGCCCTGGGGGCTCCACCCCCGCCTTTGCTGTCCCTACTGCTCTCTGGTTGGTCTCCCTGGGACACACTGATGTCCTTGCCGTGGAGGTCAGACGTGTCCCTCTGTCCCGGTTCACTCTCCCAAGTACCCTTACCAGACCTAGCTGTCTCTCACACACTGTCATCTAGAGCTGCGGCCGCTCGAACCAGCACACGCAGCTCTTCCAGTTCAACTCCCAGAAACCCTTCTCTGCCCTACCACCTTCCCGGAGGCCCAGGGAGACTCACGCTCGGGGAAAGCGGCGTTGTGGAGGTTGTTCCCTGAGAGCCGGGCCTGGAAGGCAGAGCTGAAGAAGCCGTCGCCAGGCCCACTGTGGAGAGAGGAGCAGAGAGCCACGTCAATGGAGCCCCGGGGGCAGCTCGCCTGGAGCTGGGGGCGCGGCTGTGCTCGGTTCTGAGGAAGGAAGCCCACTTGAGGTGCCGGGGGGCAGACAGGGGTGACCGACAACTCGCTTGCTAGATGACCCCAAGCAAGACAGCGCACATTCCTGGTAGTCTCTGTGGCTTTTACATCAGGAAGCAATGCAAAGCAAAGGTGATTCTGATTGGCTGAGATCATGGAGGCTGAACATGGTTCCTGACACCAAGCAGACACTCACTGAATGGGAGCTGATGCTGTGGCTCTTAGTGTGAAGTGATCAGAAGTCCCGCGGCGTTTTAAAATTAAAATAAATATATTTTTGCGTTCTATGAAAGTTTTTGTTGCTCCTTGTAGACCAAATTTTCGATCAAGAATTCCCACACACCCCCCACCCCCCACCCCCGGTCAATGGTGTCCCGCTTAAAATCTGGTCACTTTATCTTAGTGGGATCAGTCCCTTGGGAGTGCCCATCCTGCTAACCAGGCATTCTGGTCCGGGACACGGGCAGGCAGGGGCGGTGCTGTCCTGTCTGAGTCCGGAATCTTCAGAGGACAGAGAGCAGGAGCAAGAAGCAGAACAAACCCCTGGGAACACTCTTCCCACCATCCCAACCAGAGACCCAGGGAATCCCAGTCACCCACGCACGGGGCTAGCGCCCAGAGAAAGTGCAGCGAGGCTCCAGCCGTACCTCTGCGTCAGCACCATGAAGTGGACAGCAAAGGTGGCCGTGTAGAGCGCCAGGGGCAGCGCGATGAGGCACAGGATGCGAGCCATCAGGTGTTTTCCCAGAGTCACCTGTGAACAGAGGCCGGCACGGATGGGGCCAGGTGGAGCTTCCGTCGTTCTCGGCCCGTAGCCGTGCAGCAGGACGTTAGTAAGGGAACATCTGAATGGTAACTCTCAGAGGCACCCAGGCCACCCCCACCCACCCCACCTGCCACGCGATGACACAGAGATGCCGCTGTCTCTCCACATCTGCACTCACCAGGCGTCTCAAGGGTCTGCTGAGCAACGGGCACTGCCTTTCCCGATGCCTCCTGCTCAGGCCCAGTCCCACCTGTCCCATGGCTAACTGCTCCAGACTTCCCTGCAGGCCTCCGCTTCCTCCCAGAAGCAGGATGGAGGCTGGTACCTGTCCTGAATGCTCAACCAGCCTCCCGAGCTGGGCAGCAAAGTCCCACTGACAGTCTCCGTGGCCTTAGAGGATCGAGAGTCATGCCCTGTCCGTGTACCTCACACTTACGGGGTGGTCTCTCTGTTTTCTGAATGAAGAGAGCAACTTGATGGGAGTCGAATGCTGGGGCAGGGTCTGGCCGCCTCTTCAGTTTGCGCCCTAGCCCTGTGCTTTCCCGCACCACCTGTGCAGCCTCTCTCCCGGTCTGCTTCCTCATCTGTAAACAGTGGGTCCTACTGACCTATGCCCCCAGGACTGCCAGGAAGCCATGACAGGACGCAGGGGTGCCATTCTGCACAGTCCTGGCATAGCACCAGCCCCTGATGCCTCAACCCCAGCAGCCTGGCCTCCTGATAGAGCGTCCAGACTGGGAGAAGGCAGGGGTGAGTGCAGAAAGTCACCGCGGCCACTTCACCTATGGTCCCTGGGTGGGTTTGTGTCTGCCACAAGCCTGGCCTGGGCTCGGCTGGACAGAATCCTCTGGCTGGGTGGTTTGCAGAGTCTTTTAAAAACATCTCAATCCCAAAGATGTTATCCCAACCTTTTTCTCCCTTCACATCACTCCCTGCTGTCCTGCAGCTAACGGAGGCAGTTGGAGCTGGCCGTGGGCCACCTGCAGCAGAGGCTGAAAGAGGTCACTGCCCCTGCTGAGACATTTGGGGGGCAGGGACTCTCCTCAAAGCACCCAGGTTCTCACCAGTGAAAGATTGAGGTCTCCGAACAGGCGCCAAAGGTCTGAAATGGTGTTCAACCCCACTTGCAGGATGACAAAGAGGCCAACAAACTTGACCCCCAGAGCCCCAGCGAGACTAATGCCAGTCAGGGAGAGCCAGCACCACCAGCGGGCGGAGAAGGGCCTGCAAACCAACCAGACGCGCTTTAGTTAGGCAGCCAGACCCGGAAGGCGGGAGCAGCCTGGAGAAAGGCAGAGGATCTTGGGCTCAGAGACGCCACGCTGGTCCTCCCTTGACCGCGGAGGTCCCTAACCTTGGGGATATGACACGTTGGGGAAACCCCACAGGGCCTGCAAGCCTTTGTATGAGAGTAAAGAGGGCATTTTTCTTTCTTTCTTTTTTCTGGAGAGAAGGTCTATCAGCTCTCCTGGCCGCCTGTCAGGTTAAAGGTAAGCAAGAGGCCCCTCTCGGTAGTGGTGGCCAAGTAGGCGGGGGTAGAGGAAAATCCATTCCAGAAGCCCTCTCCTAGGTCCAGAGCTTGGAGAAGCCCACAGTGAAGGGAGCTGAGTCCAGGTCAGCTGTTGTCTGAGGACTCTACACAGCTTTGCCTTTACGTCTTTCCTACAGCCTCTTGGGGGGGGGGGGGAGAGGCGAGGGGCAAAGGGGTTCAAGGGAGCACAGTGCAAGCCTGGCCATCTGACCCCAGGTTAGTGCTCCTCACCATCTCTGTAGCCTCAAACACCTCTCTGCCGTCAGGTCCTTCCCGACTCCCCCTGAGTCTGTGGGACAGGGTAGGACTGCCCCTGCAGGTTTCCGAGACTCTGAACTCTTAACTGCAGGAAAGCTGTCTCCCTCCCTGAGGAGCTGGTGGTCAACCGGCTGGCCTTGCAGTTAGCAGCCCACTGTGCCAGCCCGACGCCCCCAGGGCTCCTCCTCTTCTACAGGAGTAGAACCCGGCACAAGCAGCCCGGACAGCACAGTGGCTAAGCATGGCCCTGCTAACCGAATGGTGGGCAGTTCAAACTCATCAGCCACCCTACAGAGGGAGAGGTGCGGCAGGCTGCCGCTACAGAGTGACAGCTGCAGAGACCCCACAGGGCAGTTCTACTGGGTCCCACGGAGACCCCGGGAGGGGGAGTGGGTGAGACCTCACACCCTGCGCCGCAAGGTTCCAAGCACCGGCTGCCTCTTCTTCCAGGAACAAAGGTTTCTTCACTAACACCCCAAGACCCACGGCACCTGGCATAGAGTTCAGGAGGACGGGGGATGGTGAACGTGGTAGAAACAGAGGATGGTGCCCACGACCACCAGAGACAGTGATGCCCCCCCCCCCCAAAAAAAAAAAAAAAGAAACAGAGGATGACCACAGCAACGTGGGCTGGATCACCATGTCAGGTTTGAAAAGCACATGACTTCATGAGTGGGCCAGAAGTAAGACCAGGCCGCCTTCCGGAAAAGCCCAGGAGATAGCTGTGTTTTTTATTTCAGTGGAATGAGTGGTCATGGCTACTCTCTAAGGTGGAAGAAGGACATGGAAAAGACTAATCTTACGGTGGCGTAGTGGTTGCGCGCGGGACTGCGGCCCACTGGGACGGAGGTTCAATTCCAGCAGTGGGGCTGGGCCTCCTACTCCCACCACTGGTGAGCAGTGATGCCCCCCCCCCAAAAAAAAAAAAAAGAAAAGACTAATCTCAAAGAAGACTCCCCATTCAGATCTGCACTAGACATGATGGGGACCTGGAGGGAACCTCTGGACTGGTGTAGACCATTCGAGCCCACCTCTACAGATGCTACTTCCACCATTAGCTGGGTGCTGAGAGCACCCATTGAGGCCAGGGAGACAATCTGTCCCCAGACAGCATCTGTCCTGGTGCCTTCTCGGCTAGGATGAAGACTGTGAGCGATAAAGCTCTTCGGGGACACAGAGGAGGCTGGGTGGGGGAGAGGGCATTATCCATGAAACCCTAACCCAAATTACCAGAGGGGATCGCTGTGTAATGGCTCTTCAACTGAACAGCTATTCATTTGCTCTGTAATCCAACTCATCTTGGGGGAACAGACCAACTGGCATTTTCTCAGTCTTATGCAAAGCAAAAACATTCCTATTTTCATTAGCTAAAATATCTAATGTAAATTTATTTAAAAAAAAAAGATACTAAGGGACTGAGCCCTGGTGGCGTAGTGATTAAATGCAGGACTGTGGCCCACTGGTTTGGCGGTTCAAATTCAGCAGCAGCAAGGCAGGGTAGCTCCCACGACCACCAGAGGGCAGTGATGCACCCCCCACAAGTAAATAAATTAATTAATTAAAAAAAAAGATACTCATGTTTTCCCAAACTTCAAGAAAGTCCTCTTGACATTCAGCACTCCCCACCCCACCTCCGCCCCTGGTCCTCCCACAAATCCTGGAGCTGCCCCAGCCCCTGGCCCTCCCCTCCCAAAGCTGGTGGCTCTGACCTGTCGGCGCAGGAGTGGTGCTTGACCATGCTCAGCACGGCAGCCATGATAAAGAACAGCAGGATGGGGTCAAGGAGGATGTACTGAGAGAGAGTGAGGCATCCCGTGTCTGCAAAACATCAGCTCACTGGTCAAAACACAAAGCCGGGGGGTGGGGGCCCCGGAGAAGCACATCCCCCACAGCAGAGAGGACGGTCCCTTTTGCACGTAAACGTTTGGGCAGATCGGGCTGGGAGGGCCCCTGGGCCATCATGGGGTCATCAGCACAGCAGACGGCAGCAGCCCAGGGAGGAGAAACAGTGCCGGGCAGCTCCAGTCGCCACCCACAAAAGGACCGCAGGCGAGAGCAGCTCCAGTCGCCACCCCTTTCCTCACCCCTTTCCCGATCCAGAGGGGAGCTCTGCCGTCCTGCCAAGGCAACTACCAACCAGCCATGCGGACAGAGTCCTTTCCGTGTGACACACCACTTCTTGTGAGGCTCAATTCGCCATACAGCTGCCAGCAGGGTAGTGGCTTATTTTTGTTTGCTCGTGTTTTACATTCCCACCTCCTGTGGTCTCAGCTAGAACCCCACCTCACATAGTGTGACACACTCCTCGTGGAGGCTCCCAGGCCTGCGTGGTCTGTCTTCTGCCCATCACGCTGCCTCCTCTCCCACTGCCCTCGGCACCACTCACCCCACTCTAGTCCCAATGGCCTGCTCGCTGTGCCTCGAGTCTAAGAGTGCTGCCTAGAATCAGGGCTGGGGCACCTGCTGGCCTGCTGTCCCCTCTGCTGGGGCACTGTCCCCACAGCTCTCCACATGTGCTGATACTCTATGCAGGTCTCTGACCAAAGCCAGCTCCGCAGGGAGGTCTTCCCGACCACCTTCCCCGGAAGAAGGTGGCTTCTCCTGACTCTTCGCACTTAGCCTGCTTCATCGTCTGCACTGCACTATTATTGCGTGAGACCTTCCCCTGCAGATTTACGCATCTTCTTACTCGTGGTCTTCTCCACGGGAGACGCCAATGATGGCAGACTGTCCCAGCAGTTATGGTGACCTCAGGAACGGAGGTCACAGAGTAGGTATTAGACAAATAGCTGAATTAAAAATGTGACTCAATGAATGACTAACCGAAGAGGAAAATTAAAGACCCATGGAGGAAGTCACCAGTCCTGCACGGAGGTTCGGGATTTTAGGAAACTGCTATTAAAACAAGACCCAACAACCCTTCACTGGAGGTTACAATGGTACATGCCATGAGGGCATGAGTTCACATAAGATTCATAAGATTAAGGCTACCAGCAGGACCAACTTCCATGGTCAACCCTTATTCATCCATGAGGATTATCCACAGCTTTCCCCTGCCATCCAGCTATCTCTGAGGGCACCTATCTTTGCATTCAATATGAATGAAATTAGGAAACGAAAACTAAACTTGAAATGAATGAAAACTCACCTATGAGTAGCAGAAACAGAATTCTAAAATGCTTCCTCTCTTTCTCTGTCTCTCTCTCACACACACACAGTTTACTATACATTCTTAATTTAAATGTGGATAACTTAAAAGATGGTCTTTTTCTTGGGATGACCCATGCCAACCAACTCCAGTAATATAAAGACTGGCTGCATACAAGCATTTTCAACATTAGGTATCAGCAGTGAAGGTATGGGACCTGCATATACTTGACACCATTCTAAAGTTCAGGAACCCATAGACACGACCCGCTGGGAAGGGTGGCCATCCGTCCCCGAGGAACCTGGCAGCGTTCCGACAACTTACCGAAGGTGAGGAGAGCGGCGGTGAGCAGAGCTGCCGGCAGAGACTGGGACAGCTCCAGCACCGTGAGGTAGGCGAAGGGCACCAGGCAGGAGCCCAGGAAGGCACAGAACTGGAGAAGGAAGCGAGAAGCCGTCAGAGAGCAACTGCACCCGCTGTCTGGGTCTCTGTGTGGCTTTAAGGTACAAGGGCTCAACCAGCTAAACCGCCCGCAATGATCTGGACTCGCTGCGGAAGAGGTGGCTCCGGGTTGGGGGATGGGGGGAGGGAGACAAACTGAGCAGCCCTCCTGCTGTTGAGCACCTCCCTGTGCTCCCCATGAAGTCTGCACAGCTCAGCACGGCCCCCGTGTGAGCTGCCGGGCGGGTATAGACGGGAAGGCACAATGGTTTTGAGAGGGGGCCTCCGGTGCTGGCCTGCCCTCTCCCTGCCAGCTAGGACTTTGGGGAAACACTTCTCTTTATCTCAGCCTCTCCACTGGACAGTGTGCAAACAAGCGCTCTGGCCTCACAGCGAATTAGCTTCTGTGTGAAGCTGTGGGGGCTGCAGATGGAGAAAGCCTCCCCACGAGGGTCTCAGGGTGCTAGGGGACCCCAATGTCATTCTCGCCACTTCCTCCCGGACTCTTTACTTCGACGACACCGGGAAGTCAAGCTTTGGGCACAGGGAGTCTGTTTATTTGGGTGAAAAGGCTGGAAGCTGTGTGCTGGGTGGGGCTGGTTCTCACCAGCCCGCTCCCCCTCTGGAAGGTGCTAGTTAGAAGCAGACGTGCAGACTGGCAATCAGCTTCGACGGCACAGCCTTGCCACCCCCAGGAGCAGGCCTCCTCGGCAGCCCCGGCCGCCCGAGTCGGAGCCTACTCACCGGCAGCAACGAGCCACGGCTCTCCCTTCCCCACGCTGCCCAACAAAGGCAAAGGGGCCACAGAAAGTCAGCCTGGGTAACTCTCCCCATCGGGTTGCCCGTGGGGAAGGGACTGCGGCTGTTTAATCTGAGCTCCTCCATTTCCACGGCGAGTCGGCAGTGGGTCTGCTCCGTAGTCAATGATGCGTCCACGTGGCCCTGGGCAGTCATTTGGAGGACGGGCACTTGAAGGCTGGGGACACTTGTCTAATATGGCATGCCACACCCGTGTACCTCATCCAGTAATCCGCTCCAGCAAACACACAGCCATCTGTCTACGGGCCCTGAGGCTTGGAGGGCAGGGGCTTGGGGAATGCCAAGCGCTCTAGGGTTGGGGTGCCAGGTCAGTGTCTGCAGGCTTCATGAGCTGAGGGAATGGACTCCCAGACAGACAGCGGGGCGTTCAGACTCCACTGTGTTCCATCAAAGCTCGCGCTGGAAGCCAGGGTGCAGAGGGCAGGAGATACACAGCCTCCCTTCTGTCGGCCGGAACACCTCTGGGTATATCTGAGACTTGATGGGACCCTTCTGGGGGAAAGAGGAGGGCCCTGGGAGATGGGCGGTAAATGCTACAGCCCATCCTTGGGGAGCACAGGGGAGGAACACCTCATTTGCCAGCAGGGGGAGGCCAATGTCAAGGTAACAGGCTGCCTGGGTCCGGCTGCTTGTCAACCTGAGGTCTGCATGGTTAACAGGTGATAGCCAGCAGGTGCTTACTCCCGGCTCCCAACCTCTGACTTTCCTGGGACTTCCTCTTTCTCCCTTCCCCACACCACCTCTGAGTCGCCACCCCACAGGGTGTCGGTCCAATCACCACCCCCTCCCCCCACCCCACCCCAAAGCCCTTCTCCACAGCTGCCACCAAGCCTGGGTTTGCTTCCCCCTGTGCCAGCTAACTGAGGGTGGCCCCGGTCTAGATCGGGTCAGGAAGCCTTACTCCTCGCATGCCCATGTAGCTGTGGTGCTCGTACTTGTCCCCGGGCTTCTGGAACAGAAAGGTCCCATCGTATCCACTCAGGTAGCCAGCAAGCCCGATCAGCATCTGAGGACCGAAGGAGAACATGCAGAGAGATCAGGACCTCTGGGAGGACATGCCTCTGTCCCTGAACCTTCCTCCAAGGGCCCCCCTGAGACACTGGTTTCTGTGGCCACAGAAGGCGTCGCCAATGGGACGCTTCCCCCGCAGCTGGGGCAGAGCAAAGATGCTTTTGTCTATAGAGCTCACTGCTGGAAACAGATCCCCTCTGTGGCAGGGCCAACTCCCTGGGAACAGCGCACAGTGAGCACTTGGGAGAAAAAACGCATTGTGAAGGCTGAGTCAGTGAGGGGCTCCCCCTGAGCCTTCTTGAATTTGCTGTGAAACAAACCACCCACCACCCCTTGCAGGGCAAGTCTGCTGAGGCTGCTGGGGGGGGGGGGGGGGCCGTGCGCGGACGGTTGTGCCTGGCAACCCACCAAACAGCTACACCCATGTCTCTGGGCTAGAGGTGGGGAGCTTCCCTGCGGGAGGTGGCACTAAGTAAGATGCCCAGCACTGCACCAGCCACTTGGCGGGCGCTCCCACGCCGCCCCCTCGTTTCTCTTCCTGCGGAAAGTAATCCTGAGCCACTTTCCCAATTAAACACCCCATTCAAATCAACACGAGCAACAGGAACAGCCGATTAGAAAAAGGGGCAAATTCAGAGAAAACATATGGTTTCTAAGTGGGGGGGGGGGGTCACGCAGATGACATGCAGACATAACATGAAGTCATGCAGATGAGACCAAAGTTGCTTGTTTGCTTTCTATAGTTTTGTCGACATATTTCACGTTATTAAACTGAATCGTTCCTTATTGAGCAATGCAATGAACAACAGTCAATTTCAGGACATTTTCTTCTCATTGGCTCATATCCCCCATCCTTCCCTGCACGCTCCTAGGCAATGATTCATGTAGTCACTGTCTCTGTAGACTAACCAACCCTGGATTCCATAGGCAGAAAAATCATTCAAAATACAAGGGGAAAACACTACCATGACTAGACAAAAGCTTAATTGAAAAGAAAGCAGAAAACATTAAAAGCCGAAACAATTTTGAAATGGGCCAAAAGGGAGATCCAATGGTAAGCTATTACATTTTAACCTACGTATATCTGCCACAATCAACTTTACAATGCTGTCTGAAAGGAAGGCTATTCACACCGCTGGACTATGGTCACTAGGGATCCGTCCAAGGTTTAATTCATGTGGGGACCCTCCAAATGGATTTTGGGCTGGCTGGCTCACTGTCTGGCTATCAGAAAGAGTTGCATCTGAAGTCTTCAAAAGTTTGTCTTAAAACAAGCAACCATCTCAATGAGGCATCAACCAAGCCCACATGGAAGAGACACACCAGCCTGTGTGATCCAAGGATTGTAAATAGTAAAACTCTAAATCTGAAAGAGGGAATGGTCGCAGAGCTTTTTTTTTTTTTTTTTTTGCACTCTCTGACAGCTGTCAACGTCATCCCTGGACTCTTCAGTTCAGCTGCTGGGGATCTTCCAGCTAGCTTAAACGTGCATAACTATGCAAAGGTACATATGCAAGTGTGTTTTGCAGCAATGGTTTTGATACTGGTGAAAAGTTAGGGTACATTTGGGCACAGGGAATCCCCAACTTACGATGTATTCCAACTCTCAAGGGTGAGTGAGGCTTAGACTTATTAAAATATTGATAATAAAAGGCAATAATAATAAAAACTAAAAAACCAAAACAAAACGAGGTATTCGAGTACTCATGATCATGCCATCAGAGAAGGACCACATCATAAATCACAACCACCAACAATGGCCTATACCCACGACCATCCAGGATCTGACTCCTGGTGGCCTGGGTATTTCAGAGTAGAACGGGGGGTTTCCGTGAGGTTTTCAATGGATGGTTTATTGAGCTTTTTTTTTTTTTTTTTTAAGTACTCAAGTCTTTCTCCTCAAGTTACCTTTGAGTAAATTCAAACCAACATTAAAAAAAAAAATGTTCAAATCCAGCAGCAGCTCTCCTGGAGCAAGACTGGGCTTCCTACTCCCACCAGGGCAGTGATGTCACACACACAAAAAATCTCTGCAACCACCGGTTAATGGCTGTAGAAATTTAAAATTTATTATTTTTATTGCACCTCCTTTATTGGACTTTATTCTTTTAATAATATTTGTATTGCCTTATCTCATTCCAGTAAATCTCTTCCTTTTCCATACAGTTCTTTGGTTCTACAATCATCAATGCTATCAATCCCCTACCCAGCCCTCCCCTCCCCAAACTAAACTTTTGCTGAAAGTTGAGCACTGAGTCATCTGTGCCACCCAGGAACACGGAATGGAATTCATCTTTATAGATCAATGTGGGAAAGTGTGAAGATATGTCACGTGTGAAGTGTAGGTTGCTGGACAATGGCAGCCCGGTTCCATTTGTTTTAAAAGGACTGTGGATATGCACACATGTACACACACACCCGTATACATACAGAGTCCTGGTGGCACAGTGGGTGACAAGGCGGGCTGTCAACCACAAGGTCATCAGTTTAAAACCCGCAGCTGCTCTACGGAGGAAGATAAGACTTTCTCCTCCTGTAATGACTTAGTCTTGGAACCCCACCATTGACTCTGCCCTGAAGATTGCTATGAGTCAGAATGGATTCGATGCACTGACTTTGACTTCGGTATGTGTGCCTAAGTACACGTGTATGTGCATATACATAGTGCCTTCTTCACGTGCCCGTACACGAGCATTTCTGAGAGGCACACTCAGATAAGAAACTGATTGAGGCTACATTTGGGGAACAGAAATGTGGGGCCTTTTGACTTTTTTTTTTTTTTTAAGGCATCACTGCCCTGGTGGTGGGAGTAGGAGGCCCAACCTTTGCTCCTGCCTTTTGACCTTTTATAGCCTGTGAGATGGATTAATTTTGTCTGTGTGCAGGAATTTTTTTTTTTTTGAAGTACCTCCTTTTCTGGAGACCCTTGGCACAAAGGGTTGGGAACCAGTTGGCGGGGGGACACTGCCTACTTGCCACCTGGCAGGGCTTTCCGATTCTGTGGTTGGCCTGGCCCATGAAGCACCTCGCTCTCTCACAGGTGTCCAGCTGGCTCTCATACTGCGTCCCCCAGGGAGAAACTGGAGGGCAGAGGGACCAGGCTTCCTGGGAGAAGCCCTAGGAAGAGGCCAGATGGTGAGTGCCGTTGAGAGAATGCTAACTCACAGTGACCCCATAGGGAAAACTGCCCCTGTGAGTTTCCAAGGCTATCACTCTTTAGGGGAGGAGAAAGCCCAGACTTTCTCCCGTGGAGTGGCTGGTGATTTGAACTGCTGATCTTGCAGTTAGCAGCAACACGGAACTACGAAGACACCAGGGCTCCTGAGCTGAGCACAGGGGAGTCCCAAAAGAGGACAGTGTTTCCTATAAAACATCTCTTTTCCCCGAAGTGGCCTGATCCCCAGGTAAGCCCGATACAGTTCCATGGAATACACTGCTGCTTATTTCCACCCGCAAGAGAGATCTTGTCTGAGTTCTGGAAGCAGGCCAGTCCCTGAGACAGGGTGGTACACTGCTTAAGAGAGCAAGCGCTATGCCAGCTGGGACCTTGGCATTTACTAACTGCACACGCTTTCACAAGCTGCCATCCTGCCTGTGCCCTGTGAGCGACACAAAGGTGAGGACTCCGCAGGGCTGTCCTGAGGGTTATGTGGGAGAATGCACTCAGGTTTCGAGAAGAGAGGACCTGTGCCCTTGCTCCTATCCACACTGCCGCTATGCTGTAAAGGAGATTGAGTATAGTATTCTCACTCCTTCCTTGGCTCAGAGCTCATTTTAAAGTAAGCCGCTGTACTTCCCTCTCTCTCCTTCCTCCTCCCCTGCTTCTACCTTCTCTCCTCCACCTACTGGGGCCTTCCTAGTCTCCACCCCATGTTCTCAGACTTCCCTACACCCAGCTGTCACAGATCATCCATCTCTGCTCCCCCTACCACTCACCACCTTCAACCCCAAATACGCCATGTGTGGCGGTCATGTGCTTGATGTCAAATTCATGATTGGAAGTGTAGGGGTGGAGTCTAGCCTGTTAATCTGGAGATAGCCATTGAGTAGCCAATGAGGTCTCTGTGTGGGCATGGCTTTCTCCTGAGACTTCGGGGAAATCTCGCGATATTTCCCTCGTGGAGATGAGAGGCTATCTCCCTAATTGTTGGGAGTTAGTCTCCGAGACGATGAACTATGGACAAGACAAGATGGCAGCGTCCGAGGAACTGCACCCACTGACCTGTGACTTCATGAGTAGGAAGGAGACTTTATAGACTGATATCGGGCATATGGGCTAATATCGGACTTATGACTTTGGACTGGACTGGGTTCGGATGCTTTCTCAATGTCCCATTCCTCTTGTATATAAACCTTACCCTTATATCCATATGCATGTCTCTCAATTTGTTTCTTTAGTCTACCTGGACTAACACGCCGTGCTCTAAAATCATGTCCCCACTCCACCCCAGGAAAACTCCTGACCCCTTTCTGCTCAAGATCTCAGA
>PVJH01021263.1:0-38966 GCA_004026705.1 Nesogale talazaci
GTGTGTGTGTGTGTGTGTGTGTGTGTGTACACTCACAGTGTCAGAGGGTGAAGAGACCTTTCTTTTTTGCTGAGAGTTCTTTGCATGAAACCCTGCCGCACTGTGTGTATGTGTACATACACACATATACACAAGCATATAAACATATGTATTCATTACATTTACATAGTCTACATCTGACTGTCTTTGGACAGAATGATCATATTCCCAATTATCTTTATCTTTTATGAAAAACACAGCCTACCTTTAATCCTGCACAATGACCAAATTAAACAGAGTGACATCCAAGCCTTGTTTCAGCTGGTAGCATAAAATGTACCCCTTGGATCTTTGAGCAGAGATAAGAATACATTGTGAGATAAACAGACTTGGCTCCTCTCTCTCCTCCTTTTTATCTTCAAATAAAAGTGGTAATGAACAGTGAAATGACAAAAAGACAAGCAAATACAAAGAAGAAATAGTGGTAGCCCGAGTTCACAATGACTAATAAATGCTGTCTCAGATGCTATGCATTTTAGTAGTGTTTCCAAAAATGAACACGGGTCATTTTGCTGAATTAAATATTTGCTAGAGGGTCATGTTTTCTTTGTTCTTTCATAAGTCATAATCATGGTAGGAATTAGTCAAATTTGATAGCATGTATACATTTTTAGTAGAAAAGTTGCTGCTTATGGATGACTATTTATAGAGGAATATGCAAAAAAAAATGTGTGGTTAATTTATTGGATGCTAGAGACCACGGGCTTTGCAAAGCTGCCTTTATAATGGGAAGTTGTTCGTGTTAGCCTGGAGATGGGTGGTGCTGCATCTCTCTGTGGGAAGTTTGAAAGCTGACAGGAGCTTCGGTGGAGTTTGACTGCATGGCAGGAAAAGAGTTTTTTAAAAGGTATAGGCATCAAGTTCCTTCCAATCTAGGGGGAGTGGTTTTTTCCCTTCTTTTTTCTCTCCAGAATGAGGATGCTGGGATTCTTGGATAACCAGTGGGAAAAGAATAGAATATTAATTAAAATGATGTTGGATCTAACAAAGCTTGGCATGCTTAATGGCTCTGATGTCAATGAGAGCTATTGGCTTTTTTTCTGAGCACCGATTATTTGGGCACAACACACAGAACTCTGGTTTCTTTCCTTTTATAATATATTGCTAGAAGAAGATGAACGCATATGGGACTAAAATCCTCAAATATCACTTAGGTAGATGCACTCAATCTTGACCTCCACTTGATCATTCTTTCCTCTTTTCAGCTCCTGCTACCCTCCACTCCAATATCATGAATGCATAGAAAGCCTCAACGCTCTTCATGAAGCATCTGGTGGCTTTGAACTGTCGACCTTGTGGTTAGCAGTCCAGCTCATAACCCACTCTACTACCAGAAATCCTTTCTAGGATACAGTACAGTGTAAATAATTCAATGCCAACACGTCGAGTGGATTTCTTTGGATAGTCTATTGAATGAGGCTTGTATATATTGAGTCAGCAACAAAGTATAGCAATGTCACAATTAGCAGACTCTTTAAGCATTGTGGAATTTTTGAATCTTTATGCTATGCTGTCATAGATTTGGTTCCCTGGGGAAGCAAAACAGTGAAGCTTATAGATGTCTAGATATAGAGAAAGCTCTATATCAAGAAAACGGCTCACAAAGTTGCCGAAGACGGCAAGCCCCAGGCCCGGCAGGTTTTAAGCCCATGGGTGCGAGGTGAGACTTGAGGTTTCCCCTGACTCGAGTAGCAGTCAGGGCTGACGAACCCACGATCAGCAGGAATCTGATCGGCCCAAGGTCAGCAGGTCAGATGGCAGGCTGCTGACAACTGGCAGGATCCACTGGCAAGAGAGCAGTTCATTGGCTCAAGTCCACAGAACCAGCGGGCAGTGAGTCCGATACAGGAGCCACGCCTGGCAGAGCGCAGGCAAGAGTTTCTGCCTATGCTGGAAGTGGGCCACAGCCTCAAGGAAACGGCCTTTTGATTGGTTACATCAAGTCTGTGAGCTGAGGAGGGATGTTGCGTCCCACCTGAATCTTCTTACACTTGATTGGTTGATCAGAAAAAAATTTATTCTGGAAGTGATTACATTGTTTTAGGACATATCATGAGTGGTGACAGGCATAACTATCAAACTACTGACCATCCTGGCCCAGGAAAGTTGACACAAAAGCTATTACATATCCTGAACATAGGAGATCTGGGTTTAAGCGCTGCTTTGTCATTTATAAGATGAATAACTCCAGACAAATAAAGATCAGAATATTTACCTTTTTCAACTGTAGATGCTGCAGTAATAACTTGGAGCCAATAATCCGATCTTCAAAAGTTGTTGTAAAAATAAGTGCTTAGGGAGGGAGGGTAAAAAGAGGAGCTGATACCAAGGGTTCAAATAGAAAGTAAATGTTTAGAAAATGATGACAACATATGTGCAAATATGCTTAATACAGTTGTTGGGTGGATTGTTATAAGAACGGTAAGAGTCACCAAAAAAATATCTGAAACAATAATAAGTGCTTCGTAAAAATAGCTATTGTGGGCTGAGCCCTGGTGGCGTAGTGGTTGTGCGCAGGACTGCGGCCCACTGGAACAGATGTTCAATTCCAGCAGTGGGGCTGGGTCTCCTACTCCCACCACTGAGAGCAGTGATTGCCCCCCCCCCCAAAAAAAAGCTATTGTGCTATTTTTTTTTTACTTATTGTGCTATTTTTATGATTGTTACTTCTTAAATGAGTGGGTTATATGAGTGGGTACTCCCCCCAAAACGGGAAAAAGCTCCACTAGGCAGAACTTTGGTAGTACACATTTTCCCCACTAGGCAAGCATCCAGCCACTTGCTAAGAGTTAGTGCACTCGGTGGCATTGCCTGGGAAAGTCCTCTTTGGTCACAGTGAATTTTTTCATCATTAAATTGGTAGCCAATTTAAGAGAACAGCCTGTAGCTGTGAAATTTTGTTTCCTGATTGGGAAAGGTAGAATAGAAACTGTTGTGATGTCGAACACAGCTTACAAGGATAGCGCTCTGGGAAAAACTCATGTGTACGAGTGTTTTTCTCATTTCAAAAAGGTAGAATGTCGGTTGATGACAAACCTTGTTCTGGATGTTTGTCAACTTCCCAAATGGATGAAAAGGTTTACTCGTAGTACATTTGGAGTTTGTTCCAACAGGTGAGACTGCTAATCAAGCTTTCTAGTTAGAGCAGTGGTTCTCAACCTGTGGGTCACGACCCCTTTGGGGGTTGAACAACCTTTTCACAGGGGTTGCCCGATACACATCAGGAGCAAAATTGTAGTTATGAAGTAGCAACAAAAATAATTTTGTGGTTGGGGGGTCACCACAACATGAGGAACTTTTATTAAAGGGTCATGGCATTAGAAAGGTTGAGAACCACAATTTAGAGATTCTGAAAAGATTGTGTAACAGTGTGCAACAAAAAAGGCCTGTTTTGTGGCAGATGGGGGACTGGTTTTGCCACCATGACAATGCACATGTGCATACAGACATCTCAGTGTACCAGTTTGGGGTGAAATCCAGCATGGCCCTCTTGCCCCATGCACCTAACTCACCTGAACTTGTTCGCTGGGACTTTTTTTTTTTGAAAGGACAGCAATTTCACAATGCAGAAGAGGTGAAGAAAATAAAAATGAGGGAGGTACTCTCAGCCATTCAAACAGATGATTTGAAAAATGTTTCCAAGAATGGAATCGCAGATTGACACATATATTATGTGTCAATGGAGAGTACTTTGAAGGCAATAAGATTGTTTTGCAAAAAGAATTAAGTACATAGCTTTAGGGGAAAACATTCCGAGTTCTTTTTGGGTACCCCCTCGTATATAATTAAACATTCATCACTTTATTTAAATGATGGGCATCTTCTGTATAACAAATACAAATACAACTTAAAGTGACCAGGTGTCCCTTTTTTTTTTTTTAATTTAACAATGTCCCACGGTGTTTTAAAATTAAAATAAATATATTACAATACTATTTTGGGGTTCTGTAAAGATTGTCGTTGCTCCATGTAGACCAAAGTTTTAATCACGAATTCCTCCCTTGTCCCCCGGTCAATGGTGTCCCACTTAAAATCTGGTCACTTTACTATATGCTATATGTAAAAAGGAGTCCTACTGCTGGTACGGTGGTTGCGTGCTTGTCTGTTAACACAAAGACTGACCTGCGAAACCCTGTGCGGCAGTTCTACTCTCCACTGCCAGGACCCTCTTAGTAAGAATTGACTTGATGGCCATAGGTTTTAGGCAGTTCTCTATTGAGTCTCGTGATAAGTAGAGATAACTCTTCATACCAAGATTAAGATTCCTTCTTGTTCCACCCTCCAACCCCACCCCCTATGCCAAAACAACCTAAATAGTATTTGGAAAAGACTTCCTTGTTTTTATTTGTCTCCCATCTTTGGACTAGCTATTTAGAATGCAAATTAGTATCCTAGATCTTCCAAATTAATGAAGTATTACCAGGACATGTGTATGCCAATGACAAAAAAGGTCTTGGCGAAGTCTGTTTAGACTTTTGGAGTTTGGCTGCCTATAATTTCTTGTCTGACACTGGGAAGGGGATAAATATCATTCTTAGATTCAACTGTTTTCTAGAAGTGATTATGTTTAAGATGGGAGTGTGGGAGAGAAAGTAGTAAGTCGTTGGGATTCTGGAGGAGACTGTGGCCCTCCAGCACCAGTTGCGCCGTCTTGGATGGTGAGCGGGGCAGCACTCTGAAGCACCCCATGCATTCATGCCAGGGTTGCAAACACCGGCAGGAAAAATCAGACATCTGTTTGCCTTGTGCTTTCGCGCTACGAGTGGTAGCTTGCCCAGATGTGCTGTCAGATGCTGGTGTTTTCCCTTCCTGCCAGTTATAGTGACGTAACAAGAGACGCCCATCGTTTCTCTGGCAGTTTGTCTTCTTCTGGTGACTTACACGTTGCTGTGATCCTGGGAGTTATGTCCCTGGCATTTCAAATACCAGCAGGGTCATCCGTGGGGAACAAGTCTTAGAGGAGCTTTCTGACAAAGAACAAAGAAGGAGGAGCGATTAGCCTATTCTTTTCTGAGGGATTTGTCACGGAAAACCTTATGACGACCAGGAGAACGTGATCAGATATAGAACGAAAGGATAAATCCTGTCAGGCTGGAAGGCACACAAGGTTCAGCTGGGGAGGAGCTGCTTCCATAAAGTGGAGGTGACCATAGCACGATGGATGGATTAAAACTTTAAGGCAGTGGTTCTCAGCCTTCCTAATGCCGTGACTCTTTTTTTTTTTTTGGGGGGGGGGCATCACTGCCTCTGGTAGTCATGGGTGCTACCCATTGCCGCTCCTGAGAGCTGCCGCTGGGTTTGAACCTCCAAGCCCGTGGCCTGCAGTCCCGCACTCAACCCCTTACACCACCAGGCCTCAGCCCAATGCCACGACTCTTTAATACAGTTCCTCATGTTGTGGTGACCTCCCCAACCATAAAATTATTTTTGTTGCTTCTTTGTAACTGTAATTTTGCTACTCTTTGAATCAGTCAACCTGGTGAAAGGGTCCCTCAACTCCCAAAGGGGTCGTAACCTACAGAGTGAGAACCACACTGCTTTGTTTTTTGGGCCTCACTGCCGTCTGGTGGTGGGAGTAGGAGGCCCAGCCTGCTGCTGGATTTGAACCTCCAACCCAGTGGGCCGCAGTCCCGCGCACAACCACTACGCCACCGGGGCTCAGCCCAACCACACTGCTTTAAGGCCTTTCTTTGCTGAGGAGACATGATTCAGTGAGGAGGCATTCA
Source organism: Nesogale talazaci (assembly GCA_004026705.1). NCBI lineage: Eukaryota > Metazoa > Chordata > Mammalia > Afrosoricida > Tenrecidae > Nesogale > Nesogale talazaci. The sequence continues at coordinate 5,766 of PVJH01021263.1, forward strand.
TTCATAATCGGAATGTCAAGTGTATGAAGTGGGACTCTAGGAAAACTGTAAGTTGTCACAAATGAAATAGAACACATAAAACTTGACATCCCAATGAAGTTGACTATTTTGAGTTGGACAGTCATATCGTTTATGCTAAGAAGGACACGATTCAAGAAGAATGGTGTTGCATTCATTGTCCAAAAGGACAGTTTAAACTCCATCGTGAAGTGCAGGGCTGTTTGTGACAGGCTAATATCCATACAGTTCAAAGGAAGTCTCGTAACTACAATTATTATTCCGTTTTTTACACCAACCATTAAAGGTAGTGATGACAAAATTGAAGAATTCTACCAACTTCTTTCTGAAGTTGATGAAATATATCATCAGATGAATTGCTGGTTATTGGCAATTAGAATTCAAAACTTGGAATTCAAAACAAAGAGGAAGGAACAGTAGGAAAATATGGCTTTGGTGATAGAAGCAATGTCGGAGATTGCATGACAGAATTTTGCAAGGCAGCTGGCTTTGTCACTAAAGGTAGCTTTTTTTTGGGGGGGGGGGAGGGCATCACTGCTCTCTGATGGTGGGAGTAGGAGGTCCAGCCCCACTGCTGGAATTGAACCTCCGTCCCAGGAGCCGCAGTCCCGCACACAACCACTACACCACCGGGGCTCAGCTCTAAAGGTAGCTTTTTTCAACAACACAAATGGTGACTGTGCACATCAACCTCACCAGATGGAATGCAGAGGAGTCAAGTTGACTACGTCTGTGGGCAGAGGCAGTGGAGAAGCTGAATGTCAGCTGTTCACGTGAGGTCAGGAGCTAACTGAAGAACAGACAGACAATCCGTTGTTCATATGTAAGTCCAGGTTGAAATGAAGAAAATGAAAACAAGTCTATGAGACCCCAAACACAACTTTGAGTCAATCCCACCTGAATTTTGAGAAATCTCAAGAACAGATGTGATACGGTGAACAGTAATGGCAGATGGCAGAAGACCTAACAAGCTGTGGGATGACATCAAAAATATGAAGAAAGCAGGCAAGCGATAAAAAATATGAGAAGAAAAAGAAATGGTCAAAGTTGAGGTTGAAGAAACTCTAGAACTTGTTCTTGAATGTAGAGTAGCTAAAGAAAATAGAAGAAATGATGAAGTACAAGAACTGAAGGAAAATTTTCAAAGGGTCGCTCTGTAAGACAAAGTATTATAATGAAATGTGCAAAGACCTGGAATGAGAAAGCTTAAAAGAAAGAACATATGCAGCATATCTCAAACTGAAGAAAAAAATTAAGACCTAGAGTTGTAATATTGCAGCCTTCCATTGACAAAATATTGAAGGACCCAGGAAGCATTGAAAGGTAATGGAAGGATTACACAGAGCCACTTTTTAGAAAGGAACTTGTTGACATTCAAACATTTCAATTGGTAGCATATGATCAATAACTGGTGGCTGTGAAGGAAGAAGTTCAAGCATTGAAGACATTAATGAAAGACAAGATTCCTGGAATCAATAGAATACCAACTGAAATATTTCAACAAGTTGACGAAGCCCTGGAAACACCCACTCATCTATGCCAAGAAATTTGGAAGACAGATACCTGGTCCACTGCCTAGGAGAGATCTGTGCCCATTACAAAGGTGACCCAAAAGAGTGTCAAAATGAATGAATGAATAATATCATTAATATTGTGTACAAGTAAAGTTTTCTGCTAAAGCTAATTCAACAATGGTGGCCGCAGCAGTACCTAAACAGGGATCTGTCAGACATTCAAGTTGAATTCAGAACTCGAATGCCCATGGCACCAGTGATATCATTACCGATGTCAGATTTATTTTGGTTGAAAGCAGAGAATACCAGGAAGATGCTTACTTGTGTTTTATTGGCTATGCAAAGACATTGGACTTTGTGGATTCTAACCAACTGTGAACAATGAGAAGAATGAGAACATCTCATTGTGCTGTTGCAGAACCTGTGTATAGACCAATAGGCAGTAATATAAACAGAACGAGAGAATACTGTGTAATTTAAAGGCACATAAGGAACAAACCCAGGGCCAAGGGAACAACAAATGATCTAAAACCGATGGTGCGGATGCCTGGTGGGGCTTGATCAAGTGCAGTGTGGCCGAGAGGAATTAATGAAAGCCAAATGAACGTTGAACATGATGGTAGAACAAGAGGAAAATAAAAAGAAATAGAGGAAAGAACTAGGAAGCAAAGGACATTTATAGAGGTATAAATACAGGCACGTGCATATGGAAATATATTTTTATATAATGGTAAAGGCATAGATTTATGTACATATATTTTATATTAAATATCAAGGTATGAGATGGACATTGGGTCTCTACTCAAATACTCCCTCAACGCAAGAACACTTTTTCCTTTTTTTTTTTTCCAATTTGTTCTAATAATCTGGCATTCTGTGATACTCAACTCATATTCCTGACATGATTGCTGAAGACAAAATGGGTGCATAAACAAATATGGTGAAGAAATCTGATGGTGTCCGGCTATCAAAAGAGATAGCCTCTGGGGTCTTAAATGCTTGAGGATAAACAAGCAGTCATTTAACTGGGAAGCAACAAAACACACATAGAAACAGCACACCAGCCTGTGTGATCATGAAGTGTTGCTGGAATCAGGTATCAATCATCAGAAGATCCAGAACAAGAAAAAATAAAAGCATATAAGGTGTGCATTTGAGTTGTAGTCTATCACTAAATCTGATCAATTTGCATGCTAAGTACCATATTTTTCGGACCATACGATACACCTGACCACAGGACACACTCAGGACTTTTTTTGTTGTTGTTGTTTTGTTCATCACTGTCCTTGAAGGAGTAGGAGGCCCAGCCTTGCCTTGGAGAGCTACTGCTGGATTTGAACCGTCAACCATGTGGGCCGCAGTCTCACACACAACCACTGCGCCACCAGAGCTCAACTACACTCAGTTTTTAAAAGCAAGAAAACAAGAAAAAGTATTTAAAAAGTACAGTATTATTTAACAGCGTTAAGTGTTAAATACCAAAAGTGGTGTTAAGAACCATTATCACGTCATTAACAAATGAGTGGAGGCATGCGCTGTGCTAATCATGTGACCTGACTGACATCCTCCAAACATACAGCAATCCACAGCCTGCAAACAGCAGCGGACAATAAGCACGTGCATGGGATCACAAACAAGTGTTCTGGGGTACCGCACCTTCAGACCATAAGATACACCCTAGTTTTTCCCCACTTTTGGGTAGGGGGCAGGGCAGAAAGTGCATCTTATGGCCCAACAAATATGATAAATAATCTGTGAAACTGAAGAAGAACAGGGCGTCAGGATTAATGAAGGCTTATGAGCAACCTGAGATATGCAGATGACACAATCTTGCTTGCCGGAAGCAAGGTGGACTCAAAGCGCTTGCTAATGGCTATCAAAGATGGCAACCTTCAATATGGATTTCACCTCAATGTAAAGAACACCCAATCCCTCACTAAGGGACCCAGAGTTAGCATCCTGGTTAACGGAGAAGAGGCTGAAGTGTCAAGGATGACCTTTTACTTGGATCTACAATCGGTGCTCGTGGAAGAAACAGTGAATAAATCAAATGATGTAATGCACTGGGTCCACCTGCTGCACACGATCTCTTTAAAATGAGCAGTAAGGATGGCACTTTGAGGACCACGGTGCACCTGACCCAAGCCAGGGTATTCTTTTTTTTTTTTTCCATTTTAAATCATTTTATTGCTGGCTCCTACAACGCATCATGGATTGTATCCTACAATCCATCCATCCATCCATTGTCTCAAGCACATTTGTACATTTGTTGCCATCATCATTCTCACAACATTTGCCTTCCACTTGAGCCCTTGGAATCAGCTCCTCATTTTTCCCCTCTCTCTCCCACCTCTGTTGCCTCACGAACCCTTGAAATTTATAAATTATTATTATTTTGTCATGTCTTACACTGTCCAGCATCTCCCTTTACCCACTTTTTTCTGTTGTCCATCCCCCAGGGAGGAGAGTCTGATGGGGTGCCATCCCTTTGCCCCAAAATCTAGTGTGGGTCCTCTCTCAGGACTTCCTTGCTCTGCTCCCCTTCTATTCTGTTGCATGCCTGTAGTGTTTTGCCTCGGTGTGGTGGGGTCAGATCAGGTGTAATTCCCACACTGTGTCACCAGTTTTGTCCCATGTAGGGTTATGGATCAGTGAAGGATTTCATGTCTTATAGTGAGGCCAGCCCTGTGGTCCTCTCTGTGCATTGGCTGCTCTGAGCGGGAATATCATCCTCAAGGTTTGGTGGGCCAGGATGTGCTCCACTCTCTCCTCCTCTCCCTTCATTCACTCTTGTGTACTCTGATCAACGTGCCTCTCTCCCTGAGCTGTAACTTTAGTGCGGTCTTCTGAAGTAAGGTCTTCTTGGGAGGAGGCAGCTGTCCATGAAGTTGGAATTGGGGCCAGCCCCTCAGGCCTCTCTAGTGGTTCCCTGCTTCATGCTGATATGTTGCATTTGTATCTTGGAGCACTGGGTTGAAGTCTGGTTCCTCTTTCTCTGTGGAGATATAAACAATACCCTCTCCTCCTGGACAGCCATGACCTCAATAGCCAGATCCGCACAGAGCATGGGCAGGAAGCCAGGAGCTGGAGAGCTCTGGAGGGAATTGGAGAGCCAGCAGGAAGAAGAGCCGTCAGGATATTCTTCATCATTTCATCTGCATATGAAAGTAGGATATTGCCTTTTTTGCCGTGGAAGGCGTTTAGGCGATTGACTCTCTGGGTATCCAGCATTTCCCATTTCATTGTTTTGCTTCTGTGGTCCAGCGGCCTCCTGTCTGTTTTTCCTGTTTTCAGTCAGGACTTACACGGCACCTCGAGTTCCCGTCCTGCAGTGTAATCTGGGAGCTGAGGACTCCCCTGCCTTGAAGGCCCAGCGGCCATGACTGACAACATGCTGGTGCCTGCTTATCTGGGCCGGGGCAACCAGAGCTATACCTTCAGTGACATTGTGGACATGGCCCGGCGCTTCCGTCAGCACTCAGACCCAGACGAACAGGAGCCCGTGCTCTCCTGAATCTTGCGGGTATACGACCAGGGGGGCCAGGTCCTGTCCCTGACCTCAGCAGAGCTGGCCACCCTGGGGAACCTCACCAGTGACGGCCTCTTTAACTATTACCTTTGGACTCTGCAGGGCAGCTGCCAGCCACTGCTCACCTAGCGGCTGAGAACCTGACCAGCGCTGGCCAACTGTCGCTGACTTCCGAGCCAGTGAGTTGAACCTCCAGCCCTGGGCCATGCTGGAGGGCGATCTGGATCTATCAGACCCAGCCTCCGCTCCATATCCTGATGACATGGCCCTCACCCGGGACCGGCAGAGGCTCCTCCTGACCATGGAGCTGAGGAGCTGTGGCCTCCACTGCTTGCCATGCTGGCAGCTAAAGGCCAGACAGTGATGAAGGCGATGGAGGTGGTCCAGACCTTTGTGGAGATGGACCTGCTGGTGCCCAGGAGCCAACCCCACTCCTGCCAAAGGCTGCTGGGGCCTTGACCCACTCACAGGGAGCTCCTGGGCTGGCTGCTCGGCAATGGCCTTCCCCTGGGGCAGGTGGAAAAGCAGCCCACTGCGTGCTCCTGGAGAGGTACCTCAGGGAGGCCCGGCTCAGTTGAGGTCAGTCTGCCCAATGGTCACCTCAGGAGCAGTTCCAGCCTTTGGCCGATGGGGAGGAGCCACCCCAAAGCCCAAATTAATTCCCACCCATCCACGAGCTGCTCTGCTGATGGCATGCCTGTGAAGGGAGATAGAGAGCAGTATGCACAACTAAGGGTGGACACACACCCTGGCAGCCCTTACGTATGTCCTCAACCCTAATCCAAAGAGGTCACTTGAGGGCAGCAAGCCTTTGAGAGGTGGGACATGGGAGTAATTCACTCTGGCTGGTGTGACACTGCCCTCCTTTAGGCCAATGGAGCGACTCATGGTATTTGTCAGTAAACTACAGCACCTTAAGCACTTTTGAACCCCAGTGCCTTTCATGCCACTCCATCTTTTTATATAATAAAAACTTGTGCCTAAAAAAAAAAGTAGGATATTGCATAAGGAAGACTGAAGAAGAATTGATGCATTTGAATGATTGTGCTGACCAAGAATATTGAAAGTACCATAATTTGTAAAAAGAACAAGCATCTTGAATGAAGGACAGCCACAACAACAACAACATCCAGAAATTCATTATTGTTGAGGAGTATTGACGCTTCGAGTCAAAGTGGTGCTCAAAAACACTAAGATGTAGCCTCATTTACAGTATGATATACAAGTTTAAACCTAATTCTATAAACTTTAAAAAAAAATTTTTTTTTGTGGGCATCACTGCCTCTGGTAGTCGTGGGTGCTACCCAGCTGCTGCTGGATTTGAACTGCCAAGCCCGCAGGCTGCAGTTCCGCACTCAACCACTTACGCCACCGGGGGTAGCCCGTCTATAAACTTTTATAGTAGCTGACTTTGAGATGTTGAAATCATTTGCTAGGCCAATCTATTCTAGTTCATTCTCAAAACATTTTCTTTCTACTTGAGCCCTTGCTATCAGCTCCTCATTTCCCCACTCCCTAACCCACTCTCCCTCCCTTATTAACGCTTGATAACTTACAAGTTATTATTTTTTCATGTCTTACACTAACCGAAGTCTTCCTTCACCCACTTTTCTGTTGTCCATCCCCCAGGGAGGGGGTTATAGATAGCTCATTGTGATCGATTCCCCCTTTCTCTCCCCACCTGGTATCACTACTCTCATTACTAGTCCTGAGGGGTCCTGGACTCCCTGTGTTTCCAGTTCTTATCTGTACCAGTGTACATCCTCTGGTCTAGCCAGAATTGTAAGGTAGAATTAGGATCATGATAGTGGGGTTGGGGGGGGGAGGGGAGGAAGCATTAAAGAACTAGAGGAAAGTTGTATGTTTCATCAGTGCTCCACTGCACCCTGACTGGCTCATCTCCTCCTCACGACTCTTGTATAAGGTGATGTTCAGTTGCCTACAGACAGACTTTGGATCTTCACTCCACACGTCCCCTCATCCACAAAGATATGATTTTGTTGTTGTTCTTTGATGCCTGATCATATCAACACCTGAACCTTATTCCTAAATTGCCTTTCTAGGCATCTTCATGCCTTTGCAGAACTTTCCCAATGCCTGCTGATTGGTTCAGCTTCCTCCATTTCTTCATCTCTCTTATCTTCTTCTCCATCCCGGAGTAGGAAATTTGTAAAAGTTTACCTTTGAGTTATCATGTGTAGACTTAGGATAAAATTCATACTGTTTTATGGTTTATCATCAACCCTCTTAGGCCTGGTGGCACTGTGGGTTACATGTTGGACTGCAAACCTGGGTTCAAACCCATGAGCTCTTCTATGGGAGAAATATGAGGCTATCTGCTTCCAGGAAGATTTACAGTCTTAAGAGCACTGTACTAGATCACTAGGACTTGATGTCAACCTCCAGGCAGCGGGTTTAGGCCCTTCAGGGACTGACCCTTTGCCACCTCCTGGGGTGGTGCCATTCCAGCCCACTTTTCTGACACATGTAACTGGAAGCATCTTCTTCTGGCACTCTGCATATTACTGAGTATAGTTCTACAGGTAGTTCAAGCAGTAGAACAAATCCTAATTCTTGCTTCGTTACTGAATGACTTGCAGATCCCCAAAGAAATAAGCTCTTTTGTATTTTTTGGATGCGGGAGATTTCTCCCGCCCCCTCAATTTGGAACTTTCTTCCCTGGCTATTTCAACTAACTGACACACCCATGGGTTACTTGCTGCTGGTTAGAGTGCTGTAGCACCCCATCATAGCACTGTCACCCGCTGGTTTTCCTAGTTGTCTGTCCTGGTACACGGGAAGCTTTCTGAGAACAGCACCATCGAATGCCTCGTTTATTGTCATATCTCCAGCCCTTGGCACAGCACCAGAGGTCCTCAACCTGCGGGTCGCGACCCCTTTGGGGGTTGAGCAACCCTTTCACTGGGGTCGCCCGATTCATAACAGTAGCAAAATTACAGTGATGAAGAAGCAACAAAATAGTTTTGTGGTTGGAGGGGTCACCGCAACATGAGGAACTGTATTAAAGGGTTGTGGCAGTGGGAAGGTTGAGACTCACTGCACAGGACCATGCTCATAAGCAAGCGTTGAGTAAATAAATAAGGGATGAAACCCACGCTCTCCACGGAGATTGCCTCAATGGAGCGACGCCCCTCTTTAAGAAAGACACTGAGTAAGGCGCGATGTTTCCTCCTGTGTTGAGGAAGTGCTCACATCACCTTAGTTACTAGAGGAGGCTCCAGGTTCAGGACAAAGGAGCTAGATATGCTTACTAGTGTGCATATCACATTAGCGTAGCTTGCCCGCTCCTCCTTCACGTCTGGCTTAAATTGCCTTCATATTCTCCGCTTTATATTTCCCTAGGCTCCATGTTAACCTAGTCATCTTTTAGAAACTGCCACGACATTTCTTCTCTTCCTTTTGACAAACAGGATTGCATGTTGCCATTCATACATGAACAAGTGGTTTGGGCTGATTATATTGTTATAGGGGTTTATTGTTATAAGAATCTCCTGAGTCTCTCATAATAATTAGTCTTCAGATTATGATGTTGTGGGGCTTCGTCCTACTGGCAGCTGATCCAATTCATTCTTTGCTTCACAGAGAGTTGATTAAGTCCCTGCTGTCATTCAAGGGTTTTTGCTCCATGAGAGTGAAACAGAAGGACATTTCCTGATGTCGTTGATGTGGCAGTCTTTTACGTTTACACCTATGGGATTCTATACTCATTACCTGTAGCACAGGTTTTAAGAACATCTTATTCAAATAGTGCTTGCCCACCTGGTTATCTTTAAAATAGCTTTGGTATTCATGTTCTCTTACAGAGTGAGCTTACCTTTTGTCAAAAGTTATGAGGAAATGATTTGGTGTATTCTACTCGATCTAAGATCCATGCATGCCGTGGTTTGTTAAACCTATGCAGAGGGAAACTGGTGAGCAGAGAAGAGGCCTGGAGATCTTCCTGCGGAGAGACAATGTAGAGATCATTACAATGGATTGGCTCTCTCCTCTGTGACAGTACTGGATGATATTAGAGGGTGAGCAAGTAAGGGGGCGGGGTAGGGGGAGGAGGTCAAAGTTTGAAAACAGGAAGAGAATTCTAGAGCCTCCTATAAGAGTTTAGGAACAAATGCAAACTTCTCATTTCTTTACCCTAGGAGAATAAAGGAAGGTGAAATAAAGGAAGGAGAATAAAGGAAGGCTCAGTTCTGAAAAGTGAAAAAGCCCAGAGGGAAGATATGTGGGGAGAACCAAGGTTCAGAGATGGTGGGTCCCAGGGCTGGGAGGAATGGACCATTTGGGTCAGTCCTTCAAGATCAGCTGAGAGAGAGAACACAGATAAGAACTAGATAGAACAACCTCTGTACACAGGCAAACCTGGGAGATCTCACAACCAGAGAATACCTAGAGCCATGTCCATGTAGTGGAAGAACCGGAAAAATCTGAACTTGAACATCCTCTGTCTTTGCATGTACAGTTCTACTTCCTAGGAGAAAAGATGTCCTCTGGTATTGATGATAAGTCCTAACTTTCAGTGGGGTCTGATGATGAGTAGGCATGGGTGGGCTGTGAACTTGGTCTTTAAAAAATTCTGTCATTTTTCTCAGAGGAGTCCTTGGATAATGCAAAAGGTTTTCGTGCTCGATGCTAGCCAAACTGTGTCTGAGGCCAAGTGCACCAAGCCGCACTTGGGAAGAAGGCCATGGAGGTCTACTACTTCCAAACAATAAGCCATTGAAGGCCTTGTGGAGCATAGTTCTGTTCAGACATCAATGGGACCACCAAGAGCTGTCATCAACGCAACAGCAACTGGCAGAGTCTAACCATTTCTCAGTTGCTGATCTTAGAGTTGACAGAAATCGGGGGGGGGGGGGTAATTTGTCATGAAAGTTTGTTGAGAAAAGGGGAGACACTCATGGGCTTCTTTCGATAGATCTTAATGTATTGGCTTGTACTTCAATTGCATATACATGCATTTGCTAATGATTAATTCAGTTGATTAACATTTACTAAATGCTTACTATGTACCAAGGAACCCTGGTGGTGTAGTGATTACACATTGAGCTGCTAACTGCAAGGTCAACAGTTTGAAACCAGCAGCAGGTCCAAGAGAGAAAGATGGGACTTTCTACTCCTTTAAGAAAATGGCAGTCTCGGAAAATCACATGAACAGTTCTGCCATGTCCTATTGGCTTGTTTTGAGGGGGATCCTTGGCTGTTTCCTACTTCCAGGGGAAATGGTTTTAGTTTTTTCCATTGAGCATAATGTTGGCCATTGCTTTTTTTTTTTTAAATATGGCCTTTATTATGCCTGAGTAATTTCCTTTTTATTCCTATCTTGTTGAGTGTTTTCATCAGAAATGGGTGTTGAGTATTGTTGTCTTTTTTTTTGCATCTATTGATATAATTATGTAATTTTGTTCTTTGTCTTTAAAAAATCATTTTATTGGGGGCTCTTACAGCTCTTCTCACAATCCATACATTGTGTCAAGCACGTTTGTACATATGTTGCCTCATCATTTTCAAAACATTTTCTTTCTACTTGAGTCTTTGTTATCAGCTCATCCTGCCCCCCTTCCCTCAAGAACCCTTGATAATTTATAATTTTTTTTTCGTGTCTCATACCGACCGCTGTTTCCCTTCCCCACTTTTCTGTTATTCATCTCCCTGGGAGGGGGTTATAAGTAGATCATTGTGATCAGTTTCCCCCTTTTTCCCCCACCTTTCCTTTACCCTCCTGGTGTCGCTACTTTCATTATTGAGGGGTTTATCCGTCCTGAATTCCCTGTGTTATGAGCGCTTCTCTGTACCATGTACATGTTCTGGTCTAGCTGGATTTGTAAGGTAGAATTGGGGTTCATGATAATGTGGGGAGGAAGAACGCACCAAAGAACTAGAGGAAAGTTGTATGTTTTATTGGTGCTACGCTGCACCCTGACTGGCTCATCTCTTCCTTGTGACCCTTCTGTGTGGGGATGTCCATTTGTCCACCGATGGACTTTGGGTCTTCACTCCACTCTTCTTCCCATTCACATCATTCCTTGTCTTTCTTATGTGATGGATTACACTGATTGTTTCCCTAATTTTGCACTACCCTTCCATCCCTGGCATGGATCCCACTGGATTGTGGTGAATTACTCTTTGGAGGTGTTGGATTCTAGGGGGCAGAATTTTGTTGAGAATTTTTCCATTTATGTTCATGAGGGATAAAAGTGTGTAGTTTTCTGTTTTTGTGGAGTCTTTGCCTGTATTTGGTGTAAGGATTATTAGATTTGCTTCTTAGAATGACTTTGGGAGCTGCTGCCCATACCCTCTATTTTGTCCTCTATCAGTCTCCAGGGACTGATCCCCGCCTATACCATGTCCAAAGTACATGAGAGGATGTCTTGCCATCTTAGCGTCCAAGAAACAATCTTACTTTTTGTAAGAGTAGAATGTAGAATTTATTATAAAGTGCATTTATCTTATACAGGTATGGACTAGATAACTAAAGAAAGTCACAATAGAACAAGCTCCTAGTGGACGAATTACATAGTCTGCTTACACTACGCCAAACTAAAAACAAAGAGATACACTAAAAACTCACTGCCACCGAGTCAATTCCAAGTCATAGTTTCTGAGCACAAGAGTAGAACTACTGCTGTGTATTCCCAATGCTGTGACTCTTTATGGGAGCAGAAAGTCTTCTCTTTCTTCTGTCGAGTGGCTGGTGGGGTCAAACCACCAACCTTGCACTTAGCACCCTCACACAAAACACACTAAGCCACCAAGGCCTCTTTCCCTTCCGTGGAGAGGAATTGAAGTTAAAAGCAAAGGTTCCGGAGGAAAAAAATGAATCATGAAAAGTATGCAAGGCTAATGCCAAATGAAAGAGCCCTGGGTGTGCAGTGGGTCAGCACTTGATTGCTCATGGAAACCTTGACTGACACTCCCAGTCAGTCTGCTTCTATACCGCTCACAGTTGTGGGGACTGTGAGGCTGTTCTACCCTGTCATATAGTCACTGTGGATTGGATTAGACTGAATGGTGGTGAGTTTGGTGTGTGTGTGTGTGTGTGTGTGTGTGTGTGTGTGTGTGAGAGAGAGAGAGAGAGAGAGAGAGAGTTGTTGTTTTCCCCCAAACTCATGATCCTATGGGTGTTATTTGAAAAAACAAAACCAAAGAAACATTGTGACAATATAGGAAGACCATGAAATTGGGGGCAAGTATAACCTGTTTCAAATGGCATAGTAGAGTCCACAAAGACAATATTCTACATTCTACTATGGTAAGTAGAGAGGGACAGGGGTCTTCAGAGCTGTGAGTGGCCATTGAAGGGGCAGCTATTGGTCTCTCCCTGTCTGGAGGAAGGAAAAGAGAAGGAAGTTGAAGATGCCTAGAAACTGACTCCAGTGGGCTAATAATGGACCACATGAACATCCAGTCCCCAGGCTTCTGAGACCCAAAGAACTACATGGTAGCCAGCTGCCGCTGCCAGCAACATTGAAAAGGGATCTCATTAGAAGATCCTGGATAGAGTGGGATTAAAAATATGGAGTAAGACTCAATATATTTTGTAAAAATTTGAAACTTACTGGTCGGGTAGAGATTGATGGAACTCTGAGATATAGCCTTTAGTGATCCGTTAGGTCTTGAAACTCATACTCATTTATCAATTTTCCAACGCGGGGCCCACCTCGAAGGAGAACAGTCACACTCAGGTGTGCAGTCCTTAGAACAAGCAACTTAAAAAAAAAGGGGGGCAAGCAACCTTTTGAGATCAAAGGACAGCCTTGACCCAAGGACAAAGTTCAGAATGGGTAGGAAAGGAAGAGTAACCGAAACAGGAAGCACGAAGAGGAAGTGAAATAAAAATTGTGGGGTCTGCCATCAATTATATGGGACAAAATATATGGAGGATAGAATAAATACAGAAAGCAATCTCTGTGACCTGTTCAAATGCTGACTCAGCAACATACAAAGGACATGGGCTCCTCTGGAGCTCAGTGAATCGTGAATTTACTGTTTCTCTTTTCACTGTGGCTGCAGGAAGAGCCAGACATGGGGTACACCGTACTCACAGATGGTCTGTATTTAAGTGTATTTTGTTGCTTGAGTCAGGCGTTTTCGTCTGTTATTTTCTAATGCTCTCTCAAATGTCCCCTTTCCCCTCTTCTAGTCTTCTTCCCCTCACCCCTTCTCTTCCTCCTTCACTTTTTAAATTACCACATTTGTTGGACCATAAGATGCACTTTTTCCCTCCCACCCCCCCAAAAAAGTGGGGAAAAACAAGGATGCCACCTTATGATCCAAAGGTGTGGTACCCCAGACATTTATGATCCTATGTACCCCTTACTCTCTGCTGCTGTTTGCATGCTGTGGATGACTGTGTGTTCGGGGGATGTCCCACCTCCTGGAGTCTCCATGTCAGGTCACATGATGGGCACAGTGCATGCCGCCCCTCATTTGTGAATGAAAGTGATGATGGTTCTTAACACCACTGTTGGGTTGACGCTGTTAAACATTATCATAGTTTGCTTTATTTTAATAAATATTTTAGTATACTGGCACTATTTGGTTCAGGATTATTTTTTCTTGTTTTCCTGCTTTGAAAACTGGGTGTGTCTTATGGTCAGGTGCGTCTTATGGTTGGAAGAATATGGTACCTTTTTGTTGTGCTTGGTAAACAAAGTAGCCTCCGTAATCCAACAGCTCGTGTGATTATACCGGCATCATTGGTACAAATCCCCTGGCAGGTGGACAGCATCTACTCAAGCTAAGTATACGTGCACCCGAGGGTTCACCAGTGCCTGATCCAGCGATGCAATTGATGAAAGCGTGTACAAGTGGACTCTTGACACAACCCAAATGTCCATCACAGTAGAGTGAATAGATAAAAGGTGGCAGAATTACACAGTGGTTAAGAGACCGCAGTAAATAAACTAAAGCTACAGACAGCAAAGTGGATGAATTTTACTAACATGAAAAGATCACAAAAGAATTTATACTGGGGCTGAGCCCCGGTGGCGTAGTGGTTGTGTGCGGGACTGCAGCCCACTGGCTTGGTGGTTCAAATTCAGCAGCAGCTCTCCAGGAGCAAGGCTGGGCCACCTACTCCCACCAGAGGGCAGTGATGCCTAAAAAAAAAAAAAAAAGAATTGATACTGTATGACTCCAGTCATAAAACTAAAGGAGGCAAAATTCAAGGGTGCAGAATAAAGATACCTGTTCTCAGGAGCACATACCTCCCAGGTGTTCTTGATTCTCTTATAGGCCAGTATTTTGTATGACAGGAAGGTGACCTCCAGTATAGACTTCAGTTCTAAATAAGGGGTTTTCTTGGCACACTCTCAGGGGTTCCTCTAGTTGTCCATCATTCCAGTAAAGATGGCCTTTAAAGATCTAATTTTTGAGTTTTGTTCTTCATTCCCCCTCCCCCCCCCCCATCCTAACTGGAACCTTCTCATCTTTCCATGGCCACAGCAGTTGATAGTGGGAGCTGGGCACCACCCAGTCTTTTGCCTCTTAGGCTAGAAAAAGGTAGGTTTGCATGGGACATGACCCCTTAGTCCTGTAGGCTAATATTCTTCCTTGAGTCCTTGGTATTCACCTTCCCATAGGTCAAGCTCCAGATAGGAAGAGACCAATGATTGTGTCTCAGACAACCACTCACAAGCTTTTAAGACTCCAGACAATCAAGGGTTCAAGTGGAAAAGCAGATATTTGGAGAATGATAGCAGCAGCAGGCACAGTATATGTGCTTATGTCTTGTGAAAAGTGATGCACGAGCCCCCATTAAATGATTTTTTAAAAAGACTCCAGACAATAGTCAACAACTAGGTTGTAGAGCATTATCTTTATGGGTCATGTTGGGCCAGTTCATCCCGATGTCCCTTGAGACCCTAGAAACTTCGTCTAGCAAGATGACTGGATATGTCGAAGACATTTCCCTAACTACACCCCTTAAGTGCTCTGTCACACATTCAGCACAGAATATACATGCAGCGCATACAAGTGTGTACGTATATCCAAATACCCACAGTCAGCCTTAAATGTACTGGCATGTTTGCCCCTACACCTTCCCCATCTATATAGCATACATGTCTACCTACATAACCACTCACAAATTTTGGTTGGTGGTACAGTTGTCTCAGAGTTACACACTTACTTTAGGTGTCCTTTCTTCCTGCTTACCTGTCGGTGCCTCCATTTGCTGTGATCCATCTTTATCTTTTCCTTGATCAGACTCAACACATTTCTACTATCTAGTAAGTGATTCTCCCACTTCCACGCCCATCCCAGCTAGCCATCAAAGAATGTAAACATAGCTTTCCAAGTGTAAACATACTCTTAACTTTTTTTTGGGGGGGGGCATCGCTGCCCTCTGGTGGTGGGAGTAGGAGGCCCACCTTTGCTCCTGTGGAGCTGCTGCTGGAATTGGACCTCCATCCCAGTGGGCCGCAGTCCCGCGCACAACCACTACACCACCGGGGCTTGGCCCCATACTCTTAACTTTTGATGGGTCCTTTTGTGGCTGACTTGTTCCACTCAGCATAATGTCCTTTAGATCCCACCATCTTATTAAGGTTTTCGTGAGCTCATTATTTTTTGTCACTGCTTAATATTTCCTCGTATGTATTTGCAATCTGCTTCTCCATTCATTCATGGATGGATTTCTGCACCCACCCACCCACCCCCTCCATCTTTTCGCTATTGAGAGTCATGCTGCAGTAAAAACGGGTATGCCCCACCCCTCAGTGTCACGGCTCTGGTTTCTCTAGCATATGGGGTTCTCATGGGTCAGAACCCACTGGAAAGCAGTGGACCCTATGGCATTTCTGAATCCAGAAATAGCTTTTTGACCTGGAAAAGTCATCCCATTTCCCATAGTGGTTTGCCACTTCATGATTCTCCTGGCGATGAAACAATTCCAGAGGCCTCCCAGCCTTGCGGGCATTTGTTGTTTTCTCCTTTTCATGGTTTTTGTTTGTAATCAGTGCTGTTTTTGCAAGGGTCAGACAAGACCTCATTGTAGTGTGGGCTGAGATCTCATCTGTGCATATCATACCTGCCACATAGTTTGCCTGCTTTTCATCATCATGGATTGCTGTTTTGGTAGTTGCTCAAGGATTAAGACAAAGGTCTTAGACATTGAAATCTTTTATTTTCTGGAGCTAGAAAAGCTCTCCGTCATTCATTTTTTTTCTTTTATTGCTGATTGATTAAAAGTACTTTAAAACTGCCAGTTGAATATTGCCAAGAAAAACCATAGTTTTGACTCCCTAAGTCCCGTCCCTATTTCCTATCACCAGGAATTCAACTTTTGCTTTTAAAAGATTGCCCCTACACTGTCAATTGTTGCTCTTTTGTTTCAACCAGGGATGGGAAAGCCAGGGGAGAGACTGTACAAAGTTACTTGTGCATTGACTGTTCTCCTATGGCAGTACGCAAAACTGCTAAAAATGCACACGACGGATCTGAGGAGACTGTGCATAATTGCTGGATTGCTGTTTTTTGGGCACACTCACAGGCTTTGCCTCGGGGTCTGCTGACAAGGCCAGGCTAACCACCCCTCCCCCCTCTCCCCACGCTTCCTAACTGCATTTTCAGAACGGGTAATTGTATTTGCCCTTCGTAGACATAAATATACAAACCTTTCCCACATAAATTCTGTTTCGTGGCTGATTAATTTGATGCATTTTGAATTGGATGGTTATAAAAGGTCACAAGGTCTCCCACATATCCCTGGGAGTTAGGAGATTCCTGAGGGATGGATTCTTTGGACGAGAGGGCAGAGTCGATTTGGAAGCAGTTGACCTTTCCCCTCCTTCATGCCACTGCACAACGCCTGGAAGAAGCTGGCGTCCGCGAGTCAAAGCGGACCGTCTGGGGGTTATTTTTCTTTAAAAAACATACAGGGGGTGTTGGTATTTTTCAGACAATTAAGAGCGAGCATCTCAGGGCTCTGGTGGCAGTTCTTTTGCTGCTGATTAGGTAATCCTGGGTGGTGATTAGTGAATGTACAAATGCAATCATTTTGTAGGGCTTAATCACTCCGGGGAGAAGTTAGCTACCCAGAAAGAGAAATTGAAGCTTGCATAACTTCCATTAGCCCTATTTTTTAATAGCAAAAAAAAAAAAAAAAGGGAAAAATGTGGATGAAATTAGGAATATTACATCATGTAAGATAAATTGTCATTTGAAAGTCCCCTCCGGGGACATGTTCTGATCAGCGGTGGTATTTTGCCACATAGGAAGTACACCTTCAGTCGTAGAGGTTACCTGCAGCTCATCGATGGATGGCTTCACAGACCAGACCAGGTTTTCCCTCCGAGAGTCAGATGGGGTCACCCAAATTGCATCTGCAGAGGGAAGGCATGTGGCCTCTGCTCAAGTGCGACAGGTCTTCCTGACTCAGTGGCGGTCTAGCAACAACCCACGGCGCAACTTAGACACGGAAAGCTTGGGGTTTTGATTCCAATGGTTCCCAGATTTGGGGAGGTCTTACCTGGCAGTTCTGGCCTCGTTGGTGAGACAATGGCTAGAGCTGGCATAGCTGGGGACTGGGCAGACACCTGTCTTTATGTGGCCTTGGGTGTCCACCAACCTGTCTATCTGTATGAGCTCGTTTTAGCTTGCTCACAGGATGGTGGACGCTCAAGTCAGGGCTCCCGATCCAGGATTCCAGACAGCACGTCAGAAGCCATGACTGCCGCATGGCCTGATTCAGGACACCATTCCCACCAGCCTCATGAGAGTTAAGGAGGAGAACCCAGAGGCCACTTCTTGCCGGTTGGAATGTTTGGGAATGAAGATATATATCATTGCAGCCACCTTTGGGAAATACAATCTGCCATAATTAGCATGGTCTGAAACGTTTAAAAACTGTACTTTCTCATAAATGAGAGGTAGTGAAGGTCTTAAAATGTATCTTTTTTTCCCTCATGAATTTTAATAGACCAATTTTCATTTTGAATGCAAACAAAAATGTTGGCCTGGAAATGTTTCTTGAATTGCCCTGAAAACCCTTGTTTACCCATTGTTCTGCTAGAATATAGATATTCAATATATGGGTACACACATACATTCTCTCTTTACATGCACACAAATAGATATATATTTGTCTTTGTGTATGCATACATAACACACTCAGAGGCAGTCTCCAGGGCTGTGAATGTCAAATTTGCCTACAATCACAACTCTATAAAACCTATTAGAGCTAAGGTTTAAGGTACACACAATGTTAAGGTACATACGTACAATACTAACAAATAGGCACTGTTGCAACACACATCAAAACATTATTGCTATACTATTATGCTTAAGATGTTTTCATTTATCTAGGAGTGTTTTCTCAGGCTTTTTTTTTTTTTTTTTTTGGCACCACCACTTTCCAGTGGTGGGAGTAGGAGGCCCAGCCCCACTGCTGGAATTGAACCTCCGTCCCAGTGGGCCGCAGTCCTGCGCACAACCACTATGCCACCGGGGCTCAGCCCTCCTCAGGCCTTTTTATGCACAGAAAAATACCCTTTATACAATATTCTAAGAAAACCATTGGACTCACTGATGTTAGAGCCCAATCTTACCTAACTGCTCTCGGGTACAAATTTGACGTAGCCTCTCCTTCGAGAGGTCATTTGTAATGTGGGCATTGACTGTAGATATGTATTCTCTCTCTCTAGGGTGCCTTGAAGTCACTTCTAATAGAGACCCAGAGGACAGCGTAGAAGGACCCCATGTGGTTTCCTAGGCATAAATCGTGACAGAAGCAGAGGGCCAGGTCTTTTCTCTCAGGGAGATACTGATGGGGTGGCCATTCAGTTAACAATTGAGCGCTTAACCACGGGGTCACACACTGTGTGTGTCACTACATAGACACATATATCAGCTTATCTGTGTCCATGCATGCGCTCATTTTAAGATCCCCTCAATACAGCTGATGATGGCAGGAAGCGCACGCATGTGCACCCGTGTATGTGCGCCCTCGGGATTGGAAAGTAGCGGGTCATTGCGAGAAGAGGCAGCGCAGGGTGCGGGGAGCACCCAGGCAGGACGGACGGAGAGACACGGAGGGCTGCACAGGAGCCACGTTTGAAGGGCCGGGGCATCACCGTGAAGGGCCGGCTTCCCCGGGCCTCATTTTGATGGTTTGATGACTTGTTTCATTGTGGCCACCCGTGTTCTGCTCCATATGAGACTGCCTCTCTGCGCTACGGGGCCCAACTCTGTCCCCGACCCCAACTCCGACGCCTCACGTCAGACTACCATGACGCTTCACCCCGAGACCAGGCAATTACAGGGGGAATTTGCTGACAGGACCAGCTTGGCAAAGTTTCAAGAGAACGTGATATCAATCTTGATGATATTTTGTGGGAGTTGGGGGGGGGGGTTGCAAAAAGTTTATGGGAAGACTCCATTATCTTTCAATTCCATTTCCCACAGTCATTGTGAAACCCTCTTGTATATGTTCGATGCTGTGATTCATACTTGAGTTTTATTTTTTTGTCCTAAATGTTATATGACATTCAAAAAAATTTTTTCCAAAACACAGTGCCACAAAAAAGCATAGCAGGCAGCTTTTAACTCGGGGCCATTGTTTGTTTACTAAGACATGTTCTGTGTTTGCATTGTAGGAATACTGTAACACGGTCCAGCTAGATTCGGGGCTAGATTACCGGAAAAGGTCCCTTCCTGCTGCGGGAAAACTCTATTACCTGTAAGTTGGGTTTTTTTTTTTTTAACCTTTAAATTTTCTGTGTTCATGACCTAATAATTGTTGAGGAAGAGATGAGGAGGGAAAAAACAACAGCCATGAAAGCCTAGTTCTGAAAGCTGTGATTTTTCAGCAGTGCAATGCTATCTATCACATTAACTTCTTTAAACGGTTTGTTTGCCATCTACATTTGCATCTTGGATGTGTGATTGGCTAAGGCCCTAATTAGTTTTTTGGGGAGGAGTGATGACAGATGGTTTGGAAGTAATGAGTATCGTCTTATAAGAAACTCTGGTCTTAAAAAGAAAGTCTTTTTTTTTTCCTGCGCTATAGTAATTAGTTATTTGGGGACAGTGTGTCATTTCCGTTCCCTAAAAATTATTTTATTTTGTTGAGTGATCTGTTTATATCTATCATTGTTGATTGAATTCTATAAATAACTAGTGTTAAGTATACCTATATATATGTATGTATGTATAGCTATAACTGGGTCTGTTTTATCTTTTAAAAGCTGTCTTATGTCCTGGTTGGGAGCAATGTGTAATGATAATAATAGTACCTATTTGGCACATGCAGTTCATGCCAGGAGAAAAATATTGTTTTAAATGTCATTTGTGAGACCCGGAAAAGAAACAGGCATTCTGAAGAGAGATATATAGTATGTGCCAGCAGGATATGGTACGCGCTAGGTGCTCAGGAAAGAGATCTAAGGGCTAATTGTGCTGGAACTAAAAAGCCATATTTCTGGCGCTTTAAATTTTGATGACAGTGTACATACGAGAGGTTCAGAAAAGTTCTTGTCTCTGCCACCTTGTAAGCAGAAGTACTTCACTGTTTTTGAAGCAGAAATTAGCTAGAAAAATCACATAATTAAAATTGCATACATTACAGGGGACCAAGGGGACCATTTCAGTTTATTATTCAGATTCTGATGATTATTATAGGAGGTTCTTCATCTTCTTTTAAGTACTTTGTCTTTAAAGTGCTTTATAATTAAAAAAAAACTTAAAGCACTTTTTATGATTTAACATGTACTTCTAAAAAAGTTCCTTTTATGTTTTTATTTTCTGGTTTGTTTGTTTCTCTGATATTTACAACCTTTCTCTGATTCTTTGCTATTTCTCCATCTCACAGAGGTGTAGTACTTCTAGATTAATTTGTTCTCGTTCTGTGTATTCTTTTGTAAAGGGGCTAATCCTTTGTATCCTCCACTTTCCCACAAAGGGTGGCCCTGTGTGGGAGAATTACATTCCCCTAACAGGACATTCCTTAAAGAGCCCTGGAGGTCTGTGTCTAAAGCACGAAGGCAGTTTCATGGTCAGAGAGAGGTCTCCCCGGCGGTGACAGGAGGTAGCGAAGCTTCCTTCACTTGGAGGATAGCCATTTCTCTCTCTGACCTCCCTGCCAGGCCTCTTCCTCTTCCTGATACAAGGAGCACAGCCCAAACACAGTGAAATTGCCTTTTGTACTAAAAGCATATATTCCAGGAAAACTGTGCCGAACAGTGCCCCAGAGTCCAGGAAACTAGAATCCACAAGGGATCTCATGAGACCCTGGAACAGCTTTCCAAAGGAGAGAAATCCATGTCACCCTCAAGGTCTGCACCTGATTCTAACCTCTCTCGACTTGACCATGGAGTGATAACTGAGAGGTTGAGATGGAGGCGCAGGAAGGAGACAGTGCTTACTTAGACAAATATATAGGCTTTATTGGAAATGAAGGACTTTGGGGAAGGGAAGGGACAGCAGAGAGAGAGAGAGAGAGAGAGAGAGAGAGAGAGAGAAGCATCTTGAGCTCCTGGATGGTCCGAGGCCTAAGAGTTAGACCAGGGAAGCCACATCCGGTATTGGGGCAATGGAACATATAAAGGGTTTGAGGTATAGGCATGTGGGCTGATGAGAGAAAGGAGAGGTTTCTTGTGCTGCGTTTTCAAGTTTCAGGTTGGGAGATGACCTATGAACAAATCATCTCTTTTTTCAAACTTGTTTCCCGGAATGTTAGAGGGGGAGCTCTGTGTCTTTCCCTGGTAGAGGCTGTGCCCTGCCTGGGGAGATCAGCTCTGTGAGATGCCACAGGCAGGGGTGACAAAGCTCAGCAAGTTGTTCATCTCCTTCTTGTGAGGCTGTTGCAAAGGGGTGCAAGGGCCTGTCGGGTCCAGAGGAAGCCTGATTGGATCCTGGCCCATACAATAACCAAGAACAGAAAGTCTTGCGTCTTATCGTATTCAAGGATAAGACAGATAATATATCCTTTTGGAGAATGAGAATTAAAGTTAACTCAGCGGTCGATAATAATAGACTCCATGATAGGGGGCTAATGATACACATGATATTGTTTTATATGACCAATTTGGTAGAACTTTTTTCATGATAGAGTTAAAAAAAACCCCAAGGTCATCTTACTAGTTTCAATTTAACTATGTTTGCTTAATCTTACCAGAAAGCTTATTAATCTGATTTTTCACTATAGCAAATCTTAATGCACCATGCTATAAAATGCCCTGTTAAAGTGCGTGCATGTGATTTGTTGCCTCTGGTGTTTCGTTTTCTGACCCTCTGGAATTGATTCTTGAATATTCTGGTCCAGATGGCCTTCTTGTCAATTTCATGTGAACCCCAAAGAAAAACAAAAATTCCAGCCTTCCTCCAGAGCTGCACCGAGCACCCACTTAGACTTTCATACAAGTGGAATCCTAAATGGGACCTTTAACGACAAAATACCATTATCCTGTACTGTCCTCATCTCAAAGCTAATAAAAACGCCTGAAAATGCAATTCGAATGAGATAAAAAATTAGCGGAGATGTTAAAACTATCCACAAGGTTGATATGAAATGTTTCCGGCAATTGTATTGTTCGGGATCCACACAACCCAATCTGTCCTAGATAGCATGTTTGTCTTATAATGCATTTCAGTGGTAGTTTTACATCACCCTACATGTAGACATCCTGGAGTACCATTCAAGGCCCAAGTGATGCTGTGGGTTAGGCACGAGGCTGCTCACCACGAGGTTGACGGTTCAAACCTGCCAGTCATGCTCAGGAAGAAAGATGAGGCCGTCTCCTCTTGTAAAGATTTATAGTCCTGGAAACATTCTATGGATTTAGTAATTGGAATCTACATGCTGAAAATGGCGTGTGCTCTTTTTTTTTTTTTTTTTTTTTTAGACAGCCTTTATAATTAAGGCCAAAGTGTGTCGCTCCACCTCGGGATATAGTTCTTCCCCATAGAAGGCAGTTCCAGAGAATTTAAATGTCACCATCCAAACTTTTGCATGGATAAGAGTCTATCTCATTCTGTGGTAACTGCGTGAACAGGGTTGAAGATAAAGTCAGTTTTTCCCCCCCTGGTTTCGGCTAGGTAGGGCTCTCCAGAACCTCAAGAGTGGGATTTGGGTTGCCAAAATCCAAACAGGTTAACTGTCAGAGAAACCAGCCTCTGGCAATCGTGGAGGGTCTGTAGGAGCCTTGTACGCTTATAATATATACAGATCCTAGGAAAGTCATAGAGGATAGGAGAGATAGAAGAGAAGGTAAAATAAAGGAACCAGATACATTTTATGGTAGCGTGCTCACCTCCGGGATGGCATCCAGATCTGCACAGGGAGCAGGAGGAGAGAGGGGGAGAGGCCTCTTTATTTCTGACCAAGGCCTATCTGTACTTAAATGCAAGCATCCCTGATTACAGGTAACCGCGTACATCACAGAAAGGGATTGTACCATAGGCAATACAGCAATGGGAGGGGGATGACCCAGGGGTGTACCAGCAATAGGAAGAGACTTGATTAGGGGTACACATGTGACAAGATGGGCAGATCCGAGATTCAAGATGGCAACCTACTCTTAGTGGCCCTCGAGTGGGCTTGACCTTTACGAAAAGTAAAGGAAACAATCAGGAAACAACCAGGGAAACAATCATCAGTAGGGTGTGCGCCCCACCTGTGGAGGGACAGACACCAGTCTGATTGCTCTGGATGGCTGATGCCCTCAGGGAGAAAACTTCTGAGCCGCTGACTACACAATGAGCTAGCAAGCAGGAGACAACCTGAGAACCATCTTTTGGTGTCCCACAGTCAACCACGTATCAGACTTCCTGCGTGCATCTGGCCTGCGCCTTGGACCAGTAGTCTGTTTGGAGCTGTCTGGTGTTTGGGAAGGTGGCCCCATCGCATGCCTTCATTGCTTCAGATGGGTTCTCTGTGTGGCCACGGGTGACACTAAAGGTTACCATCTTAGATAGGCAGTGGGTATCTGTTTTCAGACAGGGCCCCCCCCCCGCCCTAAACCAGGTCCCTGCCACACAAAAGAAAAGCCCCCCTCTAGATCCGAAGTTATGACCTTAAGGCTTTTGACCCGGGAAGAGTGTGGGGCTTGGGGTCTGAGTTTGCTGTGTTGTCATTGTGAGCCCCCTTGGAACTGGCCAGGAACTCGTGAAGAGCCCCGTGCCCAACGGAATGAAGCACTGACTGGTCTGGGGCATCCCCTAGTTACTCGGGGTTCCCACCCTTGTCATCTCTAAGGTTTCAGAAGTAGTTTACCAGGCCTTTCTTTCGCATTTACCTTAGTCTGGAAGCCCAGCTGACATCTGTTCAGTATCAGAGAGCAGCATGCACGTCTCCACCGAGGGCCCGATAGCTGTGTATGAGGTACATTGGCTGGCATTTAACCCAAGCAGCATGTCTGGAGTTGGTAACTTAGTAGTTTTGTATTGGACTGCAGTCTGTAATGTCAGCAGTTCAGAGCTACCAGCCATATTTCAGGAAAATAATAGGGCTTTCTACTCCTGTATAGAGTTAATCTCTAAAAGTACATAAATGCACACATATATACATACACACTTATGTACATACATCCACTTAAAAAGAGTCTCAGAAACTTACAGAGGCAGTTCTAAATATTCCTGTAGGGTCACTACGAGTCAGCCTTGGCTTGGTGGCAGTGACTTTAAAATTTTTTTATGCTTTGTAGAAGGCAAGAATTCTGTCTACTAAACCGTGCACCAACCATATCACCTCTTATTGTCTCATAGATGCTGGTAGAAAACAGACTTGGGTTGGAGACAAAGCATTCTATTACTCTTCATGCAACTAACAACATAAGCATTTTATAAGGTGACCAGACATCCCACTTTTTAGCAAATTGTCCCGTGGCATTTTAAAGTTAAATAAGTATATTAAAATATTATTTTTGCCTTCTATGAACATTTTTGTTGCTCCGTATCGACCAGTTTTTTAATCAAGGACCACCCCACCCTGGTCAATGGTGTCCCACTTAAAATCTGGCCACTGTAGCATTTTAGCACATTTGTATCACTTGCTTCCTTGCCCTCAAGTCCCATAGGGCATCTCCAGGGCCCAGATGGACGCCCACACAGGCAGAGGCGCTCTGAGCTTGGCAAATCCATCAGCACACAGCCGGACTTAAGCCAGTGTGCTCTGGTTTATGTCCCAGCAGAGACATGGTCCCATTCCTCAAGGTGACTCGCTCCAAAAGTAACCCGGAGACATCGTCTTGGCCTATTCAGCAGGGTGTGTTATAGCATGAGAGATCCACAGAGGACCCTCTTTCCCAATGGGAAACATCTGCCAGATGTCTCACCTTAAAGAAGGCAGACTGTCCCCTTTTATTTATGTTGACTCCTACCCACCAATGAAGGCATCTACCCAAGTTATGTCAGCAGTTCATTTTTCAGCTATTTAATGTTTTAACTCATTTTCTCAAGAGCTTTTGAGTTTCATTTATCCGGGGCCAATGGATCACCCTGAGAGATGATGAAAAAATATAATGTGTGCTTTCTCGGACACAGCTCAAATATCCGCCTGGCTTTACCTGGGTGATATCGTCTGGTAAGTATTGGACTGTCAGTCCCTGGGTCAGCAGTTCAGGCTCACCAGTGACTCTGTGGGAGGATGTGACTATGCATCTGCCCTGGGAGGGACATACAGCCTTAGAAATTCTGTACAGGGTCTCTGTGAGTTGAAGTTGACTTGACAGCAGTGAGTTTAATACAACCCACTCATGTAGCTACCCTTTGAGCAGATTTCCCCGAAGAAATTTATTCTTAAATGTTTTTACTAATGGAAATTTTAATCTCGAGTGTGCTTAATTAATTTTGTCACTTGGCAAACACCTATTCCAGACAGAAAATCATCTCTAAGGACCTATCCTTGAACATCAATAATAATTAAAAAAAAAACCAAAACAAAATACATACACACACAATCAACAACAAACACAACAACAAAATTGAGTCAGCTGGCTCCAAACACAGAGTGATAGCTAATTGGGAAGAAAGATCCATGAAAGCAAAGGTGGATATATTCTAAAGCATATCTCTCCCATGCTAGTCCCTTCACACCCTTTTTCCTCCTCCGCCTACCCGGGAGAACTAAATCAGTGAAAATGAACAGCAGTTTCTTTGCTCGATTTTCACATCGTCTTCTTTTCAGGGGTTGTCTTTGTGTTGCTCTGAGTTAGAATCAACTTTGGTTTGGTTTGGTTTGGGGTTTAGTGTAAACATCTTTACTTTCTCAATCTGCCTCCAGATAATGTTGCTCCACTTCACGTACAGTGTGCGAATCTGACAGCAGTGCGCCATTTCTGCCACTCTGGCTTCTGTGCCATGGCTGGCTCCTTCATTTTATCATGTTAGAGAGAATTTTATTATATAATGATGTGTTTTGTTATATAATGTGACTACATTTATTAATGTTATCAATCCCACACCATATTACCATTATTTTTTTCTTTGCTTAGTCAAGCATCCTTTAAAGGGATTCAAAAATAACAAGAATGCCTTTCACACGTTCCTATATATTTAATACTGCTTTTGCACTTACTATGTGGTATACATCAAAATGTCTATCAAGTATTATTTTCCTCCTAATGAGAAGACATCATCTAACATTCTAAGGCATGTGTGCCACTGTAGTGTCATTTTTCCTCCTCTAAATCTGCCTGTTGTTTGACTAAACATGTAGTGGGGAGGGTGAGTCCAGGTCTAGACATGAAGAGTGACTCGTGACCATAGTTTATGAAGTGCTATTGGACTCCACCCAACCAATAAATCTGGTCTTCTAAAATTTAGGATCTTGCGTTTTGTTCCACTTTTCTTTTCTCCCATTACCTAGACTTCCTAATGTGGTGCATTTCAGAGCGGTTGGCAGACGGGCACTATCTAGTTCATTTGTTCTCAGAATTACAGAGACAGATTGAGTGTCCTGGTAGTCTGTTGTACTAATTAGTTCTGTGTGTTTTCAATTTTCCTCACTTGTCTTACCTCCAGACAGGGAGAGACCCATCAGTGGACTTCAGATAGTCATTCACAAGCTTTGGAGACTCCAGCCTCTCCACAGTAAAGTAGCATGTCGAACACTCTCTGTGAACTGTGGTACCTTCCTGGGTTATGATCCTGAGCCCCTTGACCTGGTGACTCATTGCTTCAAGGAGTTTGGTTATATCTCAGAAATTTCACCAGTCTCATAGATATATTTGCAACACAAGTAAATACACACATAAACATAGCCTCTGTCAGAGGTATACATATTCATGGGTATGGTTCTGTTCTCCCTCCTGCACCCCTTCAGCCTGCATGACTATCCATAAAACCATTTGGCATTGTAGCACAGTGTAGAAGTGCACAATGCCACCAATGAAGTAGTCTTGCTACAAAACTGGAGTCTGATCAATTTATAAGCTCAAGATATAGAAGAGCATAATGGGAATACATGCATCAGAAATTGGAGCCCTGGCAGCATGGTGGGTTACAAGCTGGGCTGCTGTCAGTTAGGTCAGTAGTTCAAAGCCACCAGCTGGTCCTCAGGAGAAAGATGGACTTGACGGCAGTGCTTTGGGTTTTGGGTTTTGCAGCAAAGTGCAGACTGGATTTCAAAACCACACAGATAACTTGCTTCTTCGACTTAAATGATAAGAATCAAGAGAATGAGAGCAAAATTGAATAGATTCAGACTTAACGCATCAGTCAGTTGGAGTGAGTGCTCACCCAATGCTCCTCCGCCAAGAGGCTACATCTACCTCTTAGCAACTGATGAACATTGGAACAGCGCCCCACTTGGGGGCTGTAATGGATAATGCTGCTGGGAACATTGGTTGTGTGGACACATACAATCCTATCTCTTAGGTATCCATCTAGGAGTGGAATTTCTGGATCATATGCTAGCTCTAGGTTTAGTCTTCTGAGGAACTTCCAGGCTCTTTCCCCAAAGCCTCGTATCATCCTACATTCCCATCCAGCAGGGTACGAGGAGTCACTCACTCCCTGACACCCCGCCCCCTACCCCCATCAACAATTGTTACTGTCTGGATTCTGCGGAGCCCTCTATTCTGCACACGTGGGATGACTGTGAGTTAAAATCAGCCCAGTGGTTACTAACAGCATCGAGGTATTTGGGGGTGGGGTGGAGAGCAGAACCTTCTCTGTAATCTACAAAATAATTTTTAAATGGAATACTTGACAAGATACTTAACTGTATGGCTGTACCCATCTAGTAAAGCAAACTAACTATGTGCACGATACGTATATGGACAGATTGTTAAGTACAGGAAAATAGCCTTCATGTCGGGCAAAGGCCTGCACAGAGAGACTCTGTAGGACACAGTCGGACTGCCCCATCGCATCCCCCAGCCGCAGTCCTGCATAGAAGCAGACTCCCGCCAGGTCTTTCTTCTGCAAGGTGACTGAGGGACTAGAACCGCCAACCTTTCCGTTCACAGGCGATGCTTACCTACCTGCCACAGACGCATTTCAAAATACTGGCGGGAATTTTTAGACTCCCTCGACATTCTTATATTCTTGTTATTTTATCTCCAAATAGATTACAGTATAGCTACAGGTCAGTCCATATTCAGCAGCAGAAGAGTGGATATAGCAAAAGTCCCAGAGCTTAAATGATTTGTTGCATACTTTTCTGACCTTTAAAAGCCCCTGACTCTTTCCCCCAGGTTGATGTTGTATCTTCTGAAAAGAGGCTAGAGCCCCTTGTCATCGGCTTTACTGTTGTTGTTGTTTTAAGAAAACATGATCTTTGGGCTGAGCCCCAGTGGCGTAGTGGTTGTGCGCGAGACTGCGTCCCACTGGGACAGAGGTTCAATTCCAGCAGTGGGGCTGGGCCTCCTACTCCCACCACCGGAGAGCAGTGATGCCCCCCCCCCCCAAAAAAAAAACATGATCTTTAACCATTATAGTCATTTTTTTTTAATGAAAAAAAAAAATGGTGGGGGCAGGGCTATCCCAGAGGCACTTAAGTCCAGATGGCATAGTGGTTACCTGTTGAGTTACTAACTACAAGGTTCGCAGTTTGAAGATGCCAGTCACTCCCCAGGAAACATGAGACTCTACTCCTGTGAAGGCCGATGTGGACACCCCCAGGGCTGTGCCATTCTGACTTACGGTGTCGCAGTGAACTCGTTTAACTTGATGGCATCCAATTCGGATACCAGAGAAGTCCCAGTGGCATAACGGTTACATCTGGGACTGTGGGCTGCAAGGTCAGCAGTTTGAAACCACCAGGCTCCACAGGAGAAAAACGGGGCTCTCTGCATAACAAAGTACAGTCTCCGAAACTCACAGGGACAGTTCTACCCTGTCCTGGAGGGTCACTGTGAATCAGCAGCGAGTTCGGTTGGGTCTTTCTACCAGGTGGCAATTCTCCATGCTCACGACAAATGTATTGGTGGGGGTGGGGGGTGGAATACAATCTGAAGTTAGATAGACATTCTATCAGGAGTTTGGGGCTGAGAAGAGGGAGTCAAAGTTGGGAACCCGAGAGCCCAAGGCGTTAGGTGCTGCTCTTTGCATTGTACCCGGGTCAAGATCAGGGCCACCAGCTACCTTACTGCCAGATGACTGAGAAGGGTGGGAACTTCAGAGACTGAAATGGATCTTTGTACTGCCCGTGGAGCCTTTGAGTGATGGAGAAGATAAATAGCAGGACGGAGTCCATTTTAACAACCGATTCCGTTAGGTGAAACAAACCTCCACCACGGAGACTGCAACCGTGTCCGTTTTACATTAAGAAGAATATAACCCGACCTAATCCGAGACCTCCCTGACCCCTCCCTCCCGGATTGTGTTTGGTGGGAGGACAAAGGGCCAGGCAGCCTGAATGCACAAGGAACCCGCAGTGCGAGAAGGCTCACTGCCAGGGGAGTTTGGCACCAGGGCCCCCAGGGGAAGGGGAGATTTCTCCCTCAGCGAATTAACTTTGGCTCTCTGGAATAGAGAACATGAGGAGAGAGGGACCCGGGGAAGCCAGCCCTATTCTCCCCGTTGATACCTTAACAAGCTGTTGATTTTTAAAAGGAGTAAAGTGTGGGGAGCTTTCTGTCCCACTGAGTCAATCCTAATGAAGTGGGAGTTTCTTGAAGAAAATAATTTCCATTCAAATTCATGTGTGACCCTCTCCCAGAAACCGTCAAGTGTTTTGGAATTTTTTGTGGAGAATTTCAAGCGATCCAGCAGTAATAAGGTCGGGTGGTGTGTTTTTTTCCTCCTCCCCTCGTCCTTCCTTGTTCTGGGTCTTTTCAGATAAGTTTGATGTTGAATGTCTGCTTTTAGCTATAGAAATGTTCTCGAAATCAGAAGGACTGACCGCTTGCCTCTCTGTTAGCTAGTCGAATGTGGAAAAGAAAAATCAAATTCTCATACCTCCCCCTCTGTCCAAAAGCAATCGGGCTTGGCATGCTGGCTACTGTACTCGGGGCGCCCGCAGGAGTCGATGCCAATTTTCTTGGCAACTAAGCAGTGGTCTGTTCCAAGGCCTTTCTGACTTAAAGACACAGTGAGATGAGAAGTTGGCCTCTCCACGGCACATTGAAAGAAGCCACAGATGAGTGGGTTTTACCAGAGCCTCCTAGAACAGAGGAGAAGATGAGTCGTACGCAGACTCCCTCGGCCCCTTTTCCCCAAAGACTCCTTTGGGAAACACAGAGTGACCGTCTTTCCTCCTCACCAGGGGCTCTGCGTTCCTTTGTGTGGCTGCTTTTGGTCACCTCTGCCAATCCCTAGCCTCACAGCTTATCCAGAAGATTCCAACGCATGGTGATGCTGAGACGTACGGAAGAGGACTGCTCCATTGGGTCTTCTAGCTTGTAATCATCAACAGGAGCATATCACCAGGCCTTTCTTCTGCGCCACTGCTGTAGCTTAGTCTGAAAAACCAAATCCAAACGTGCTGCAGTCGAATGGCTTGTGACTCAGTTTGTGGTCAGCTGTCAGCCCGAAGGTAGGTAGCCGGAGCCCACCCAACAGAAGACAGGCATAGGAATGTGCCTCCGTGACGGGGCCAGCCAAGAAAACTCTACAGAGGGATGACCGTGAGTTAGGTTAGAGGTTTGACACCAGCCAAGAACTGTCACGGGGAGCACGCCACCGATGGGCCTTTACGCAGCGTCCAGCTGTTTCGCAGGCATGAAAGGAGGACACTTTGTTTATTCAGAAATACGCGAGGGCTTCAACGGTTCTTGAAAGAGTGGCGTGAAACGATCGTGACTGTTGCTCCATGCACTGTTTGAAGCTCCCTCAGCTTCTTTATTCCTACTCAATGGCAGGAGCTTGTTTCCTCCTCCCCGGGGACCAGAATGCAGGATTCATGGCCTCCGAGCTTCTCCTGAGATGGCCCTCTGGTCCGGTCGGTGCTCCCCAGGGGCCCTTCCTGCAGCCGTGCCTCTCTGTGGAGAAGATGGAGCCACAGTGAGCTCAACAGATGATTTTCACCCGTGCCTTGTGACATTATCTTCTCATGGCCTCCAAAGAAGGCCCTGGATTCAGGTCCCTTTGTATATAGAGAAGGCGCCCTGCTGGCATAGTGGCCACCTGCTGGAGGCTGGCTGCCTGATCAGTGATGCAAGCGGGGCAACTTGGCTCCGCCCTATGGAGCCAGCCCCCAAGTTTATGTAGCAATATCAAGTCGAATGCAGTGACGACTTCATCCACGTCCTGTGATACTGCTAACTATTTCCGCTCGCTCAACATTTCCTGTTAGGTTGGAGTGTTTTTCAATTAAATAATTAAGTTTAATTTTCATCACAATGTGTATTTCTAAATCACCTCGATCACTGTAGATTTTTGTGGCCGCTGTTTCATGAAAACATACCTGTCTCCCTTCAGACCTTGTGCCCCCCACATTGGTGGTTTTCTTTTTACTCGAGCATCTCAGTTACATCCTGCATAGCATCTCTCTGACATCATGAGTCTGGCTCTCGTTCTGGATGTGATTTGTGGTGGACGCTACCATGGCTGTGGTTTTGAATGGCTTAACTCAGGGGTTCTCATCGTTCCTGAGGCCTCGACCCTTTCGTACAATCCCTCGTGTTGTGGTGACCCCCAATCATAACATTATTTTCATTGCTAAGTCATAACTGTCATTTTGCTTCTGTTAATATAGGGGCTGAGCCCCGGTGGTGTACTGGCTGTGTGCGGGACTGTGACCCACTGGCTTGGCGGTTCAAATCCAGCAGCAGCTCTCCAGGAGCAAGGCTGGGCCTCCCACTTCCACCAGTGATGCCCCCCCCCCCAAAAAAAAAGAATAGTAATCTAAATATCTGATATGCAGGATGTATTAGGCAACCCATGTGAAAGGGTCGTTCGACCCCCATAGAGGTCGTGACCCACAAGTTGAGAACTGCTGCTTTAAATGGGAAACTGACCAAAGAACCCTGGTGCCAGAGAAAGGCACTGCTGCTGTTCCATTTGATGCTTTAATTTTCATTTTTTCAAAATTGAGAGCATTTTTTTTTTCTGAATTAGGTTTTTATTCCAAATGCCAAAGCTGTGTTTTTAAAGACTTGGGATCCTGGGTGATTTTAAAAGATGGATTTTAAAATTTCTTCATTTTTATGAAGAAAATGCTTCTGGATTAACCATTTCATAATTTAAGTGATATTTGTTGTGTCCCAACTGCTGGAGCGGTGCAAGTCAGTGGCTCTAAGCCAGCCCCAGCTGCATGGAAGGAGATAGGGATAAGGAAGACATACGGTTTCTGCAAAGACTGATAGGCTTAGAAACTTTGTAGAACAGTTCTAGGTGGCCTGTGAGTCAGAATTGACTCGATGGTGGTAGGTTTAGTGCTTTGGTATGTCCAGAATAACTTGAGGCAACTTACATTAAAATAATAGTACACAGAATAATAGCACTAAGCTAGGAGCCCTGGCAGTGCTACTGTGCTTTCAAACCACAAGTCAGCAGTTCGAAACCACCAGGTGCTCTTCGGGAGAAAGACGAGGCATTCTTCTGCCATGAAGAGTTAAACAGTCTTACTGAGAACACCTGGTCTGCGAAGGTAGGCACTCGGGACCATGGCGGAAGCCCCAGGTCCACATGCAGGCTCCACAAGCCTCCACTGACTCCCCCCTGACCACAGTCCAGGGGCGTGACTAGCTTTGCTCCCAGACAGAGGGCACCATAGAGTAGATTGTGGAAAATATGCCTAGG